>VWYI01004035.1:0-122301 GCA_013399455.1 Anthoscopus minutus | reverse complement strand
AGATGAAGAGAATAAAAAGATTCTTTAAATCTCACGATGAATTTTATGTGTTTGGCAAAACTTTTTAAGATTCTTGCCATAGTTTAGTACCTTTCTTTAAGAGTAAGTGGTAAGATGTGGAGTCTTACTAAACCCCTTTTATTTAAAATATTTAGAGCACCCACTGTGACTCAGCTATGCAACAGCCATCACAGATCCTCCTCTTTGCCATATGCTTGCCCAGTGTAGCACACATCACAAAAAACTTCTCTTCATACAGACAACAGCTCTAATATGCTGAAGGTATTCAGCCACCAGAAAGTGGAAAATGCTTTATATATAATTTTGTTTTGCTCATATAATTCTGTCTAGGCTCTTTTCCCCTGACACAGGTTTGCAAATTTAGCCATCCATTAAAATTGACAATTAGAACTTTAAACAAGTAGGCCATCCTCTGCCTAATATATTTGAGCATAGTTTATCAGCAATGGAAATGTCATGTAATGTCACATTCTTTAATGAGGAAAGAGCATGGGAGCTTGTACTTGGTATTGGTGTGCACCCTCCCTGTCACCATGCTGTAAGTGGACCATGCAGCCAAGAGTAATTGTGAGAAATGTGTTGTTTTGTGAAGCACAGTGAAGGCTCTGTATAAATCTGTAAGCAACTGAAGAGAAAACCAAGCAGCGGGCATGTGTAAGGTCATGTTGGGATGAGGTAGGTGTGCATTCTGGGGTAGCTCAAAAAAAAAAAAAGCCTCCATTGGATTCTAAAGCGTGATTTTAATTGAAAAGTGTTAATATTAAACCAGTCACCAGCAAGAGGCTTTGTGAGGGTTCTTTTGGTCTTGTATAATGGAAGTGATACATGAAAGAAGGAAAATCGAAGAGTAACGGTCATTCCATAAATGACAGTCTATATAATGTAAAGGTGCTACCAGAATTCCCAGCCTGGGCTAAATTACTTCCCAGTGGAAGAGGCAACCAAGTTCCAAGAGTTCATAAAGGCAGAGCATGGGACGTTGGCATCCAGGTTTTGACAGACTGGCAGAAATCTTACTTACAGGTGCAGACTCCAGTTCTGCACTTGTATTTCAATTTTATTTGGTCTATAACTAGAACTTTGGAGCAAGCGAGGCACACTCTGAGTATCTTAAAATAGACTAAAATCACAAGCTGGCTCTGCATTTCTATGTAGGATATCACAAAGTATTTTTGTTCTGGACCTCCAATGATCTCCTACTAAAGCTGTTAGCTTCTAGTGTCTAATATCCTGAAAAGGCCTATTAATTGTTTAAAAAGCTCTGCTTTATCAGTTTTTGTGGTTCTTGTTGTCACTCTACTGTCTGTTTTCCCACTTGTCATCTTTTCTTCCTCCTTTAGCTGGGTGTTTGAGGTTAGTTTTAAAGGAATAAAATTACACCCATTTATTTACATAGAAGCTGTCAAAGCACGATACTCTATTCTCCAGAAGTAAGCACACCAGAAAAGATTAATTCCTCTGGTTTTCTGTCTTGAAATTGCAGGGACTTGGGTTTTCTAAACTCTCTTCCTTTATATGAGTAATGATTAAAAGAAAAAAAAATTCTGCCAGGAGCATGAAACCTTTAAGTTATTGTCACACTTGCTAAAGCTATGTAATAGGTCAGAGAGACCTGCAGAAGAAAGAACCATCTCTGTCTTTCAATGGGAACTCAAAATAGAAAAGCTGTGACTTAATTCCTTATGGTTTTCTCTTGGCATCAGCTCTATCTCTCCAGCTCATATTCAGGCCGAAAGAAAGGGCTGTTTTGTTTTGTTGTGTTTTTGCAAGACAGTAAAATAAAATATTAACTGTGTTTTTCTTTTTAATATAGAGAGCATAATAAAGTCTCTTAAGAGAAAGAAAGCCAACCAGTAAGCCTGGAATGTCTCTCATTTCTTTAACAGCTATGTAGTGTGTGCAGCTGAGATCTGCCAGTTGGATCTTAGCAGGGGAGAAACCACTTTAGTTTGTTTGGTTTGTATATGGAATAACATTTTTCTTGCTGTGGAATACTTGTTTGTCATCACTCCCCTTTTGTGTTTATGTTCTGCTTGGAAATAGTCCCCATGCTGTATATGCATTTGCCAGGATGTGCACATAAACAATGTTCCATTATGGCCGATCTGCATACTCCTTATTTACACCATATACATTCACCAGTAAACACGGTGGGGAATGACTGAGAGAAAAATCTTCTAGGCCCCTTTTCTTCAGTTAGTCCAGACTTTCTGCCATATGCTTGCTGAGGTCCTACTTCTATTCATGTTTTTATTAGGTAGAAAAAAGTGTCCAGACTTCACACAAAGCAGCTTTTGTGTTCTCTGTCAAAAAAAATCTTCTCCTATGAAATGTTGATAGAAGTACCCAGAGCCCTTGTGGGGGTGCAGAGTTTGAATAGGCCCGTGGTGAAAGCACGGGAGGGGAGAGCAGGGGACCTGGGGTACAATTTTTGCTTCTTGTGTGCTGTGAACGAATATCACTTTACTTTCTTTTTCTCTAGTTTTCTATTTGGCAGCCAGGGTCGTACCCCTCATCTTGATGCTTGTTACAAAGGTGATGTTTTTAAAGTTTTAAGCTATTTCAGAATTTTAGCTGGAAGGGATGAGAGAGGCAAAATATTGTTTAGTGTAGCATTAAATGGAAGTTTAACTTAGAATATGTGCAGTTTAGTAAAACTATAGAACCATAGAAAAAAAATGTTACAGTGGCATAAATCATTTTTAGTGACTCTGTGCTTGAAAACGGTCAGATTAGATCTTTTTCTCATTGATTTTGTATTTGGTTAATGATTCCAGTTCTGAGATCATAAAGCTATATAAGATGTAAAAGATACGGGAAAATATCTTTAACCTCTACAATTAAACTATGTGTTTCTTTTGACATTGAAATATTGCAATGACCTGGTAATGTTTTCCAATGTTTTAATTTTTGCTGATGTACAAAAATATCACAGAAGAGCTGATTCGTAATTATTACACATGGTATTGCATAAATTTCTTCCTAATTAAAAAGCTTCTAAATTCTGAATAATCAATTTATGAAGACATGTGGTTTTGACAAATTATACATTTAATTTCTAAAGATTTATTAGAAATTTGACCTGCAGCTAGTTAATTATGGTTATAGTACTTATGCAGTAATACTGGAGATTGATATAATGATATGGTTGCAAATTTATTTTGATATCGCCTACCTTAGTAGGAGGACATGGGAGTACACCTATAGTTTGCACCATCCTGTTTATGGTGCAGGGAGGCATTAGTTTAATGAAGAACACAAATATTTGATAGATATGTGCTAGCATTTATATGAAAAGGTGCCTTCAACAGAACATAAGCATGTCGAATTTGGTCCTTCAGGTTTTACCCTTTTCAAGGCTACATTTCCAGCGGTATCACTGACAGTTTTAGGTGAATAATGATAGCAAAATATGAACTTATAAAACAACTCCATAATAAGAAATTAAATTGATTCTCCCTAATTAATTTTCAGATCACAAAATATTTCTGAAATAGCTCCGTTTGTACTAATCTCTCACCCACTTTATTGGTACACTCCTAGTTTTATGAAAGTCACCAGCTAAGTAATTCGAGTTTTCGAGATATAATACAAGAAACCAAATAAAAAAATAAATAGAATTTTAAATTATATCTTTCTATCCCATCTGGATTTGCAAGTGATGTATGAGAACCATAGAAAGAAAATGCAGATGAACTTTTAGAATGTGAAATGTTTAGAAAAGCAGGGCACATCTTACCCATGTGGACAGTGCTCTCAGTAACACACAAAGGTTTCCTACTTTTTTAAAGCAACTAAGGAAAAAAGAAACTTTAACAGAACTGTGGTTTCTTCTGGCTGGTCTGAATGGGAACTGAGGAGCAATCTTACTTCATAATGAGATGTTGGTGGGAGGTGTGTGTTACAGGACCCGCTGTGTCTATATGTGACAATGGTGGATGGGGGAAGAGGAGCAGAAAATGACCTGGTTCAAGGCTTTTCTCCTCTAACCTTCAGGTAGGAGTGTCTTTGGGTCTTCCAGAGTAAAGGAAAGGTATAGTCTTACCCTGCTTATATGAATTGGGACAGTGTCACTGGTGCCTGCCTTTCCAAGCATTGTTTAATGCCCATTCTACCATGAGTCCAATTCTGCCTGTAAAAAGAAAGAAAAGAGGAAATCTAGATCACTTACTGTGACCAGAAGATAGTCAAAAATAAGTGTAACATCACATCAGCCTGATCTCTTATTTTCTCCTCTGGAAACTTAATAGTTCCTTTTTCCTAACAGTGTGCAGCTGTGCCTCAAAGCAGTGAAGTGTGACCACACCAGGGATCCCTGAGTAAGGACATGTGCCCTTCCTGGTCCCCACGGACCATCTAGCTCTCTTAGAAGGGAAAAAAAAAATAATGTAGCTGAATTCTAACATTTTTAAAATAGACAGCTTTAGGAATCTTTGTCTTGGATTTTGATTTTTTTAGATTCAAACTTTGTTATTTCTGATAACCAGAAGAACATGAATAGTGCTATGCTAATAGTATATAGTATTTGTGCTTATATTTGATATGTATACACTGAAGTGTAATGCAGTTCTAAAAACAAAACAGGGAAATTGCTGTGATGAAATAAATAGAGGTACCCAAATTCATCAAATTACTTGACGTCAGTAATTAGAAAGCACTATTAGAAGAAAACCAACTAGTATTATAAGATTTGCAGGAATTATTTCAGAGCTTACAGTAATCAACCTATCCAATTCTGAATGAGAGCAACACATTCTCTGATTGTGAAAATTCTCTATTAAATTAATTAAGTACTATCTATGACAGCTGAGGACTCTTTAATTTTTCAGTAATTATCTAGACAGAAGTCAATAAGTGGGCAGAATCTGGGTGAGAAAGACCATTGGTACTTGATAAATGCAGTCTGGATAGGGTCCCCACAGACTAAGTATGAACTATATGATGAGAAATACATTTTGTGTTTTACATATGTCACAAAACCTGACGATATAAAATATCATTTAGACCAACATGAACTCTCTGCATTCTCTGTTCATTGTACCATCAGTATCCTGTGGTGAGTCAGATAGCTTTGCTTTTACCCTGGCAGCATTCAACTCATTTTTTCCAAACCATTTTTGCCTATGAAAACCTATGAAATTATTCTGTAGCAGGAGAAGGAAAAGGTGTCTTAAATCATTCCAGATATGTTAACTGGGAAAGGGTTAATCTGCCCTCAGGAGTTGCTATGTAACTGAGTCCTGCTGGGAGAGTCAAGGTTTTCAGCCAATGGGACTCACCCCTACAATACAATGCATCTATCTTCTGTTTCTTACTTGTTGTCAGTTATTGGAGTTTTTCCTGAACTGGAATTACACTCCTGCTCCTTTCATACCCTCCCACTGAGTCTTAAATATTTGTATTCCACACCAAAGTCAGAAAATAACAGTACAATGGTGTGCTTTTTATCCCTGAAAATGTTACTTTGGACAACTTTGAGTGGTGCATAGAAAGATTTCTCACGCAGCAAAACTAGGAAACTTTTAAAAGACAAGGTTTCCCAAAGAACTTCAGGGTATAACATGCTTTGGATTGCTTTTACCTGAAAGCCTTCTCCTACCTTTGTGTCCTCACCTGTGCACTCAGTCTTCTGCACATTTTCTTGTGCAGAAAGAGCAGAAAAATGCCTCAACCTTAAACTGTTCCTTCCTAAGGCATTTCAAGAAGTGAGTATTGATTTCCCTGCATCCTGATAGACTCTCTCCTTGGCTATTCCTCTTTTCTAAGGCCACTCAAGGCTTGAGGGCTGAAGCATGAATTCTTTCATTTCTCCTTTAGAAGAGCCAGGTGTGTTTTCTCAGCTCAAGCAAAGCCTCTGTGGTTGTGCCAATATATTTGTATGGAAGAGGTGGCACTTCTGAGGTTTTTTTGTTGGTTGTTTTTTTTTTCCTGTGGAGGAGATCCACCCACAGTCCCTTTGAAGGCTACTGATAAGATGAGAGAGAGACTAAGCCTAGCCTGTAAAAACACTGCTTAGGAATCTCTGCTTTGGCTGTTGGGTTCTGATAGGAAGCAAGAGAGTGGAGTGGTATCTGTCAACATGTCGTTCAAGTCTCAGTAAGTTTTATACTTCACTTAGATCTTTGTGTCTCATTTTTTCCAGTGAGGTTCTGTCTGATATTTGTGTTGGCAAAGCTCTTAGCCTTTCTTGCATGCTTCTGAAGTTCTACCTCTGAGTGACATAATGTTCCTGCATTGTTCAGCTAGCAGAATAGGCTTTAGTATCAGTGGTGTGCCCTTCTGTTTCTTAGTAAGTGGTTTTTTTAACAAAAAAAACAAACTAAAAAAAATACCTAACAAGTTTTAGACAAATTTAAGAATCCAACAGGTGGACTTTTTTTAAAATTTTAATTAGCATATATGCACCAATGTGTCATTTAAGATCTGATTGGGGGTAAGAACTTACTGTACTTTTTAATGAGAACCGCAAGACATTTCTCAGGATTGGGAATGTTCACATGCCTTTCTTGTAACTAAAGCTTTTATAGATTCAGGCATACTTTACCCATCCAACAACCTTGATAACTTCTTAAAACAGCTTGGCCACAACCCTGTCTTTTGGTGTATCCTTTGGCGTATTTCATGCCAAAGATAGAATGGCAGTAAGGGTGAGATCTCAAAGCCATTTGGCAAAGGACAGAACACACATTCTTCTTCCCATGTCTCCATATGAAGTCAAGTAAGTCTGTTTTTCTAGTGGTCTGATAACAATACATGGAGGATCAGTGTCACATGAATGAGAAGCCTGTTCTTGAGGATGCTTGCTCAAACCTGTGATTGGATTGAAAGAACTGAAGTTTTTTCAGTGTGATGAGAAGGTCTGGGCAGAGCCCAAATGAAGAGTTTTTGGTCTAGTTTATGCAAGACCAGTTTGATAGTTTTATAGATCTGTCAAGCCTGATATTCTGAGGGACTACTGCATGTTTAGAGACCATTGATGGTGCCATTGCTTGTTCTGAATGCAAATGAGGTCCAGGCCAGCCTGACTTTTCCTAAGATCTCATCTCTATTTGAATGTTTATAACATTGGTATAACAATGTAGGGTGAGAAAGCAGTCGTTCCTTTTTGAAAGAGTCACAACCCAATTAGTTTAGGAATATATGGAATCCCTTACCTGCTCAACTGTAGTTACACTATGATAGCCTGTATGCTTGTAAAACTGACCCCATTAGTCGAGTTTACTTTTCAGGCAACATCAGTAAAGTTACAGTGATAACAGTGTCCCTCAGAGTACATGTGCCCTCAGTTAATTCGCACATTATTGATGGCATATGTTCTACAAAAGAAACCAGATATTGATTTGCTAAATATATACCTCAGTTTCTGGGTAATTCTACCTCATTTACAGCAAAAATTTATGTAGGCTGTTCCCAAACAGAAATCACATCTGCATGACAGAAACAAAGGTGTGAAAGTACAATGTGTTAAGGCAACAGGCAGAGTGGAGGTGTTGCCATGATGGCCATTATTACCAGCAGCTTTCAGGCAATGTCACCACATTGTCATTGCTGTCATTACCCCCGTTGGCCAGGTAGCTATGCCAACACATTTTCCAGTCATCCCTTCATTCTTCTTTCTAGGATACCCAGAGACAGGATTCTGGGCTGTTCTTTCAGTGTTTGATGTAGGTTTGGGAACTAGCTAAGTGGGAACTGGATTGTCAGGAATACACGTCAAGCTGCCAAGCATTAATCTATTGCAATTTACATTCATGACATAATCCAGTCCAATCTTCATTGGGCTTTATGTGACCAGAGCTCCACTCAAGTGTGTTTCAGCTATCTCAGGCCTCTGCCATCCCTCTAGGGGCTGTCCTTGTCAGCAGTGCAGGAGCACAAGCCTTAAATGCTGCTTAAGTCTAACTTGCATGAAATAGGGCTTGGGTACGGTTTCGGTTTTGTTGGGGTATATGTATGTATTGAGCTGGAGGTCCAGTCACTGCTTGGTAATTTTGGTCTTTTTTTGGAAAAAAGCCATCATGGCTAACTTTTCATCAAGAGTTTAAGCTGTAGTTTGTGAACCTGTAGAAGAAGTACAGTCGTCCCTATTTATATTCTGATTCTGGTTACAGCTAGGGTGGTAAGATGCCTATGTTTGGAACTCCCATTTATTCTGCATGTTCTCGGATTATTTATTTATACATTCTGAGACACCTTTCCGGATATCAGAACATCAGGAAATACTATTTTTTGTTAGGTAACTTCTTTTATTCTACCTCCTTAAAAAAGGCAGAAACAAAGTTGTTACTTGAACAGCTTTTTTGAATCTCTGTTTTAGTTTTAATGGAGCTCTGTGCTCTTTCACCTTTAGCCAACCATAAGTATGTTCAGCATATAGGAAACTTTATTGTTAGCAGTAGTATTCTCCACAGTTCAATATTCAACATTTCTACTTGCTCTTCTGCTCTTTCATACATTTTGATTCTACTTAGGTTTTATAGATCTCCCAACCTTCATTCCCACTGGATTATATAATGCAATGTGTCAGTACCATGCAAGGCACTCCAGTTACCTCAGTATTTCCATTATAATTCTATGTTTTGAGGGATTTATAGGCTAGCAGTAAAAATCTCTTTCCTGGCTAAACCTTGAAACAGCAGTTTCTGGTCATTTAAAAAGAAAACAAAATGAAACAAACCTTTTTTCCTCACTTCTGATTTTTCTGGCAACCATTTAGCAGTGGTGTTTGCACTGCAGGATCCTCATAAACAGCAAGTGTAGATTCAGTATGTAGCCAGTGGTTAATCTAATAATGTTCTTCTATCCTTCAAAAATGCATATTGTCCCCTCTTCATGTATATGATGTCATTGCCTCTTTGCCAGCCTTTCAGGAGGCTGCAGCCATCAGCCTTTGGGGCCTCAAAAAGGTGCAGTTTGGTTTCTGTCTTTTATTTGCAATGTGGATGACTTTTTTACAGTGGTTTTTTGTTTGTCTGGTTTTTTAAGTTATCTTTCTTTATCTCAAAGCCTAATAATTTACTATCTACTTCTGTATCACGGAGCTACAAATATATCACAATCCAAAAAGACATTGGCTATATATGACTATCTAGAATATCAGGGCTATTACAAAAAAAAATTTGGAAGAGATATTAAATCTCATGCTTTAAAGCTTAACTGATTTGCTGTTAGAGAATAGGCTATTAGAGGACCTATGGGTGAGCAATACTTTGCTAATCACTAGAAATTCCTGTATTTTCCTCAGAAAGATCTAGTAGCAATCACTCTTAGGAATGGATTACTGAGCCAGATACCCTTCCAGTTTTATCATGAAGGGCAGTTCTCTTCCCCTGGCTCCAGGCCAAAGGATTGTATGGATTCTAAGGAACATGGTTGTAGGCTCACGTTTGTGGAGATGAATTATTATTATAGCCTTTACATTAAGCAATCAGCTTTAAAGGCATCTTTACAAATACATATCCACTGATTAAAACAGACAAAAAGCCTTTATCAGTAAGTGATTCTCAGACTGGTTGCATGCCTGAGTTCTGGGTCTGGAGATGACTAACTCTGCTTTTCCCATCTAAAATAAGATACTGCTCTGCACTGAATTGTCTTTTGCCAGTTGCTGTTATATTTCAGGCCTGAAATAATTCTTCCTGTTAGTGAAAAATCCTGATTCGGTCATTACAAGCTGAGCATAGTAGTGTATAGCAGGCTGAATAAACCCCTTTTTTACTTAATTTCACTGTATTTCAGGTTTTTTTTCCATGTCATTTGTGCCATTTCATGCCGGTAATTTTACTGTTTTGCTTTCTTCAGGGCAATTCTTGCTCACAATTGATACCCATTTCCTAGGACTATCTTAGAGTTTTAATTATTCAGCCATTCTCTTGTGACCTAGTGATTTTCTTCCCCATAATCTTTTGGCATCATTCATGTGCTCAAGACATGAAGAAAACATCCTTCAACACTAAAAACAACATGTAGTGAAGGGGGAATTCAGGTTTTCAGATTTTTCAGATTTGTATCACCAGCTGGGGGGAAGGAGGAAAAAACTGCCGAGGCAGGCAAGTACTGTTTCATATTAACATCTATCGTCAATGAAGAGGTAAAAATCAAAGCCCCTGTGTGTGAGGCAGGGTTAGTGAACTGCCAGTGATTCTCCCAGCAACTGACACAAAGGAATCTGTGAGTATCAAAGCTGAGGCAGCAAGCTTAGTGTCAGCTCTTGCCTAGGGAGTAGAAGAAAACATCACTTTGTCTCTGCTTTCACTGCTTAAACACACACATCATTCACCAGTAACCATTTACTCTGCTGTCAAAACTGTTTCAAGAGAGTGCTACATTTGATTAATAGTAAAATGCATGCAAAAGGAAAAAAGTCTGCTTCCCCTGAGGTATTTAGTTGGGGAGAATTTCTGCATGCACTTCTTAATTTTTCCATCCTATAAATATGCCTGTAATGTTCCAGAAGTGCTCTGTTGCTTCTAGTAAAGTAATTTTTATTAGAGAGCCTGGTGCACTCATCCTAATTCTAGTTAATGCTCTCTCTCCCTCTCTCAGTGAAGCACATTATGGCATCCTCAGCCTCTTGTACTAACAAAAAAGTGACCAGGACAACCATGTGTGCAGTACATGATTCATAGTGCTGCTTTCTGAATTGTCCAGTGGGTAATTGCAGTACAAAAACCAGAGAAACAGATGTAGACCCTAAACCTTGGCTGTAAATTTTTGTTTTATGATTATGGGTTTCAAATGTGCTATGTCACACTGACAAATACACAGTAACACCAGAGGAAATAGATTTCTGACTTGAACTTGTGCTTTTTATTTCACTTATAGATATGTTTATTGTAGAGTTTCTCCTATCACAGTCTGAGAGAAAACAGATCAAAGCACTGATGTGAAATCACAATTTCTTTGCATGGACAAAGTCAAAGTTATTGCAGAGTTGTTGCCTCCTTGCACCTCTATGGATGCTGGGTAGGCATTTAAAATATGTGGCAATACTTAAGGTTTCATCACATTTGAACTAGAGGACTTAGCGCAATAATTATGATTAGTCCTGATCTAAATTAGAAAATACTCCCCATTGTATGTATGTAGATTTTCCTGATACTCTGTTAAGAAAAACAAGTATTGTCCTATTTCAAAGTGAAATAAGAGATGCACAGGTTACTGCAATGTAGAAATAGTGTGTGAGCAAGCCATTGGACTGTTTGAGGAATTTTTAAATTACATGTGTATTTAGTAATAAATATAAGCATTAGTGCAACTATTTTTTGTAACAAAGCACGGTGATCCACCTGGCTCATTTCGGTCCAGTGAGAAAAAGCAGTCTTTTTCCAATTCGTACACCCTTAAGCATCACTTCCCAACATTTACTTTCAGAAGTTGCCACTCTCCATTTTGAGGTACAACCAACAAGTATTATTTTTGAATATGGTATTATAAGACTGCTAATGGGATAAACATAACTGTATTTATGTTTGTATGATTCTATTTACTTTAAACTCACATAGGCAACATGTTTTTCTTGGCATAAGCTTATACTGTTCCAAGAACCCTGGTCCCCACAAAAAGCTGTTTTCTCCCTAAACTGGAGACTGAAAAAAACATACTGTGTTTTGTGTCATCCTTTCCAGTTATTTTTGTGGTGATACATTACGTATTCCAAATTTCTCTTGCATCCTGTGTCGTCTGGTTAGAAAATAACTGTCTGTTAATTTAGCTTTGCTATTCCAAACAAAACTGTAGCAATGTAGCCAGCCAAGATTTAAAAAAAAAAAAAAAATTTAGCCACTTTTCCACTTGGCTATTTTAATGCAACAAACACTGTTTTGCTGTGCTGAAATAGTTTAAACAAGCCTTCCCTGAAGGATGGCTTTTTCAGTTAGTGTATGCTGTGCATAAATTTTAGGTTTGAGAGTGTCAGGGGCTTCTTCAACTGCAGGAGTTCAGGCTGGGGGAGGACACCCCAAAGGGCTGAGAAAGTCCTTGAAAAGTTCTTTAAAAAGCCTCTGTTAAACTCCAGCATTTGTAACTCTTCTGCCTGAAGGGAAAAGGGAAAGAGAGACTGCCTGCTGCAGGGATAACTACAGCTCTCCCGTTGAGAGGGGAAGGAGGCTAAAAAAAGCTTTTGTTTTAATCTCTTCAAAAGGATTCACTTCCAGATTGCAACAGGTCTTTTTGCTGGCCGCTGGTTTTCAATGTGGGTATATCAGTTTCAGGGAACAAGTGCATGTGCTGTGTAGGGGATTTGTTTTGTGGTTTGGGTTTTTTTTTTAAATCCTTGAATCTGTGTGAAAAGTTTTGTTAATACAATCTGCAGGCATTGTCAGAGAGCTTTCGGTTCATCAAAGGACTTTTTGTGGAGAGGGGACACCACATCCATTAAAGTGGCTGCGCAGGTCCCAGGGTGAGTCTCTCTGCAGCGTTTCTTTACGGTCGCCAGCAGTGTGCCGTGCCTGCCCCGTGTGCCCCTCTCTGCCCGACTCCTATCTTGGGCTTTGCAATAAATGGGCAATAATCAAGTGCTCCGTTTTCTAGTTTCTGCACCTGAGCTTGCTTTGGAGCGGGGAAGCAAGGCTCCTGTGCGCCTTGCTCCTGGATCATGCTGACTCCTGGGGCTGAGGTGGCTTGGCTTATTCATTTAAAATTAAAGCATGCATGTGGTTACTGAGCTCATGTCCTTCCCGCTGGGGTGGAGGGAGTGTTTCCAGGCTGTTATTTTTTATTTTTAAATTGTCTATAGGAGTAAGAACTGGTGGAAGCCTCCATGGAGTCTTTCTTGGTGAGCAAGATTTTGGAGAAAGTAGTTACCTACGTAAAAAGCACCGAGCTCTCTGCTGGCTTCATGCAAGCGGTGGGCCCGCACAGGGCTGGCAGTGGCATCGCGGCCACAGACTTGGGAAGCCTTTGACACCTAGAGCGGCCATGAGGGAGGGCTCTCGGCAGTGTGGTTTAGCACGGACCTTAGTGGGTGGGAGCAGCCCCTCACCTTCAGAGTGGCTGTGAGGGCTTGGCCGGGGCCGCCTGCCCCAGGGAGGTCTCCCCGCTCAGCACCACGGGCTGGGTCCTGTTCCCCATGGATCAGCTCGTGGCCTTTCTCGCCTCCCGGGGACCTGGGGCTCATTAGCAGTCTGAAAGCTGATACAGCCCCTCCGGGGCCACACGAGTGGCCCCAGCCCCTTTCTGCTAATCAGAGACAGGCAGGACCCGGCGGCGGCGGGGCTGGGGAGGGAGAAGAGGGGATGCGTGGCTGCTTCCTGCCCTGGGCTCAGTGGTGGGGACAGACCCTCCCGGGCCATGCCAAATCTGACCCATCGGGGATGCCAGGGAGCTCTGGGTGATTTAGGAGCCAGGGTGAGGGACGGATGGTGCGGAGAGATGGGGCCTGACCTCCCCCCCACGCCCAGGAGGGACGGGCCCCTGCGATTCCCCGCTGGGAGTGGGGCTGGCACCGAGCACAGTCCCTGCGAGCGGTATTGAGCGGGGTCCCCGCGGGTGGCATTGAGCGGGGTCCCCGCTGGCGTGTGCCGGAGCAGCGCCAGGATGAGGCTGCTCCCAGCCCGCCAGCCCAGCAGCTGGGGCTAAGCCCGAGTCCCTGGCTGTGGAATAGCGGCAGCGCCTGCGCCTCGCTCCTGGCCTCTCCGGGGAGGAAAGGAATGTGTATGTGTGTGTGTGTGTGTGTGTGTGTGTGTGTGTGTGTGTGTGAGTGTGTGAGTGAGGCTGGGAGAGGGGGCACAAAACTTTCAGCAAATTGAGCTGGAATTTTCAAATTCTCCGTTCCGTGCAACCGCTGAGAATACCGCTGGTTTACTTCCCACCCCCTTCCCCTCCTCCTCCTTGTTGTGTTTGGTTTTTTTTTTTTTTTAATTACTTTATTATTTTGGATCTTTTTGTAAGTTGCGCTCCCCGTCCGCACCCGCCCGCTCGGCGGCCGCAGGGCGACTCCGGCAGGGCTGGGGCTCGCCTTTGCCTGCCCGCCCGCCTGCCTGGCTTTTTTGCAGGGCTGCTGGGAGTTGTGAAGGCGTGTGAGAATCCTGGGAGCTGGTGATGTCAGACCGCTTGGGTCATTTGAAGGTTAGCAGCCTGGGAAGGGTTCACGGAAAGTTCACTCGCATATATTAGGCAATTCAATCTTTCATTCCCTGTGACACAAGTAGTAGGAAGTGAGCTGTTCAGAGGCAGAAGCATCTATTCACGGCCGAGGGGGATCCTGAGCCTCCACCGGAGCTGTTTTATCTCGGGGAGGTGGGCGATTGGCACGGCGTGGGACGCGGCACACACCCGGATAGCACCCCAGGAGCTGGACTGACTCTCAAGAAATTTTGGGGAGAAATTGATGGTAGCTAAAACTTGGAATGCAGCTCGTATCCCCCCATCTTGCTGGATTGGCTGGGCAGCCTGGAAAATGGTAAATGATCATTTGGATCAATTACAGGCTTTTAGCCGTGTTGTCTGTCATAATTCATGATTCTGGTCTGGGAAAAAGACCAACAGCCTACGTGCCAAAAAAGGGGCAGAGTTTGATGGAGTTGGGTGTACTTTTATGTGCCATTTTCCTCCACACCTAGAGGAAAGCACTTTTGCAGGCATTCTGTGCAGGGGGAATCATGTTTGACTGTATGGACGTTCTAGCAGTGAGCCCTGCTCAGATGCTGGATTTCTACACTGCGAGTCCGTCTTCCTGCATGCTCCAGGAGAAGGCTCTCAAAGCATGCTTCAGTGGATTGGCACAAACAGAGTGGCAACACCGGCACAGTGCTCAATGTAGGTCCCAACTGTTATTTTTCCACTTTAAAGCAATTACTATTATTATAATTGTTGTTGTTATTACTTATTTTATTTACTTGCATGCATTTAAAAAAAGAAAGACTGGTAATTAAGCGCAGAGGTAATGAGGGGTGGGGTGAGTTTTTCTGCAAAATGTGGTTGCAAGCTTTTTTTTTCTCCTTTTGGCAAGAAAGGAAAAAGGAAAGAAGCACCGGACTTCTTTCTGTTTATCCCTTCTCATGTGGCATATTGATCCTAACAACAGTTGTGGAGCCAAATAGGAACACATAAAATCGTAATGTAATATAGCAAATACTTGCAAAACTCCAACCAGTGAAAGACAAATTTACATAACATCTCTGTGGTAGCTTTTTTTTTTCCCCCTCCTTAATCTAATTTTGTAGCACATTTGCTAATCAGAATGCATGTTGTCTTGAAGTGCATTTTAGCAGAGCAGCCAAGCAATTAAAATGTTGATCTATACAGTTCTTGCAAAGATGTGGAACTGCAGTGGGTAGATGCCATTCCAAAAATCAGACAGTAGTTAAAAGTTTCCGAAGAAAAGGCAATATTTCTTTGTACTGACCTTGCTGCCACCTTTCTTCTTCACTTTGTTGCTCTAAGAAGTTGCTGTTTTGCTAGAAAACTACTTACTGTGAACACCCTTTGAGTTTAACCATCAATTATTTCTATACCTTGAGATTCAGACAGCGATGCACTGTTAACAGAGGGGTGAGAGTTAGTGATAGGATACTTCTGAAAATGTCTTCCTATGTTATAGGGTCTTGATTTGTTGCTGAAATATATAGATGATAAACAATAGCAGTATTTTAACACCCCAGTTTCAAGTTTGAGAAATGACAAAAAGTGCCAGAAAACATCACCTTATACTATGCTTAAAAGCTTGCAGGATGCTTCACTGCTCTGACGGTGATTTAGATAAATGACTTGGCTATCTATCAAAATGTTTTTAGCACGCTCTCGGACACTTCAGTACACCATTAACTGTATAACGCTGTCAGAAATTTCTGTTTTGCAGCATGTTAAAAAGTTAACTAGGAATTAAAAGAGTTCTCCCTTCGACATTTCAAAGGGGTGGAGTAGGTGACTGAAAAATAAATTTAAGAGTGTTTGGTGAAATAGTGTGTTTCACTCGGCTCAAAAGTTTTCAGACACCATATGACATTTGTGTGGGTTGAGTAATGAAAACAGAATTGTAAAAATCAGTGACTAGCAGCCTACAAACTGCAAATGTTTTGATGTCTCTACAATTAAAAGGACACTGAAGTTCAGCATGGGATATTTCTTTTTTTCACACTGTTTTCAAAATGCCTCAAACAAAATTGAAACAAAGCTTTTACTTCAAAATAGTGTTACTAGCTATGGGAGAGCTTCAGTTAGCAAAAACAAAAATCCAAACCAGATGTTTTACTAAAAATGCATTTTCCTTTTTTCATGGTTTCAACTTTAGTATAACTTCAGTGGTGATATTGCGGAAACTTGGAATTAAATAAACTTTCCTGGAGCAGGAGGCATATATACTCTCGTTAAAAGCTTACACTTGCAAAATATTCTTTAAATAACTCTTGGCTTTAAAATGTCCTGCTCTTTCTCTTGTGTGTTGTTAATACCTAGAAGCAGGATTCTTAAAAACAAAATATATGATGTTTGTTCTTGGGCAAGTTAAACACGGGATTACCCTTATCAGAATGGAATGAGTGGTAAATATGTCATTTGCCTAGGGCCTGTGATAAGAGACAAGTGTTGATAACAGTAAAGTTTAGCTAATCAAAGAAACTTATATTAAAAGAGCAAATAAAAATACAGGAAAATGCGTTCAAGAATACAGTCTTGTAACTTTGTAAGCAGTAGGATTAATCTTCACTGCATGGGAATTTAAAATTGGGCCGAAACCTGAATCATAATACGATGGCTGTAATTTGAACTGTGAAAGTTAATGATATAGAAATGTGGAAAAACAATTCTGTTAGAGTCCAAATTAAGATTTCTGTTTATTTTTCTGTAAATCTTAGAGCAAATTTTGTTTTCAGTTTAGAAGAAAGCGTAAGCAGTTTATGTGTAAGTAAATATGTAAATGGATTATGAAATACTAAAATTTTCTCAAAGTGTAAGATATTTATCTTGCATGTTGTGCAAATCTGACAGAACTAGAATTTTTGTGGTCCAGAAAGCTTTTAATAGTTTAAAGGTTGCTCCAGTGCTTATAAATACAAATATAACAATGTTTAATTCTAAGTCTAGCATTTCCTGATTCTCCATTTTTAAGAAGACCTTTGTGATTTGATGCAATGTAATAATAATCAAATTTTGTAATTGTTAGAAGTGTGATAGCGTTTTCTTGGTCTAATTTGTTGTTTAATTTTTGGCTCTGCAAAAAAAACCCACTACACCTGCAGCCGTTGCCTTAGGCCTTAGAAATATTGCTTTGATAGAGATATGATTGTAGAGTAAAAGGTAAATGGTTGTTGAGGGAATAATACATGGATAGTGCAAACTCAGAGCAGGCCAGTAACAATCCCAGACAGCATCAGGGTTTCAACTGAAATGCTGGCAAAATTGGCTGTTGCAGGGTTTAGGGCAGAATGCTGTAGGTCTCCAACTTCAGCACATCTTCTGTATGTTAATCCTGTTAAAATTCACTAAGCTAGTGCACTCCTGCAGCATCATGAAATTACTAGTCCATGAGGGTCTGCAAAGTAAAAATAGAGGATAAGATGCAACCCAAACATGACCTTAACTTGTATTTTTTTCCTCTCCCCTGTGGGAAGAAAAACCTGTCCTGGGTTTGCAACATAACTGTTAGCCACTGTGTATTGCGCGGTGTGTTACAAGAACGCAAAACCTCCCCCTGATTTTGCACTCATATGAGTTTATGTTTTATGTGATTCTAGTTATTTTGTTGTAGATTTAAAATGAGATTATTTGTTTGCAAAGAAAATCGTGGACTCGGAAATGAGACTAGAACCAACTACACTTTTAATCATAATTCATTCTCGCGCCTTTTGTCGTAAGATAAAAATCAAGTCGGTACAATTAAATTAAACAAGGATAGTTCTTAAGAGGACAAAAGAGTTAAGATTGCAAGAATGAGTAATTTCTTAAGTAAGTTAGAATATTCTGCTCCCTTGTAGTGCAGTGGCAACAAATACTGAGAGAAAACCAGTAACTTTTGGTGAGACATGAGCTAACTAAATACTGCAGAAGTGGGAACAAGACAGGTCCTGAGAGAGGAGCTGCAAAGAATCGAGATCTGACCTTGGAAAAGCCTATTAAAAAAAGTCTTCATTAGTCTTCATTAATTAAACAGGCAAAAAAACAAATGAGCAGGCCCAAAACAAGAGTAAGTTTGTTTGGCATTATGTAGTCCTTCAGCTAATTATATCAAGTAGATGACTACTGCCTGCTGCATTTCCTTAGGGTTAGAAGCATAAAAAATTGGATGAAGTCAAAAGTTATGGGCATGGCAGCAGAACACACTGGGATGCTGAGGGTTGCATACAGTTCTTATTTCAGTTTGGTAGGAAGTGTTTGCCTAGAGAGGAGCTAGCGGGTATTAACTTTCAGAAAGTTCATGAAGATGGGACTTCCAAAAGCAGGCGTTTTCCTTCAAAATTCTGGATTATTGTGATGTTTGGGTCAGGTTCCCATTCCCTGCAAGCGCTGGAAACATCTGTGTTCTACAAAAAAAAATAAAATAAAAAATGCTCACTACTTTATTTTCTTTCATCTTTCTGAATTAAAAAACAAACATTTTGAAGTGAAGGACTTGTAATCTGCATTCCCAAGTATCAAATTGCTGCAGGTGTGTTTGCTAGTGCCCAGAAGGCAAGATCTGTTTGAACCAGGTTATTTTCTTTGAAGTTCATCTATAAACTTTACAGCTAAATGGCTAGGACTGATTTGCTTAGGGATAGAGTCTTTGTTTAAATTTTTATACATCTAGCTTAATGCTCTCAAATATGTGATGAAAAAAATGTTTTTTTCTGGTCCACTTCATTTAAAAAAAAATTGCGTGGTGATATTTTCTTCCAGAATAACTGAAAGGGGAAAACTATTCTCAACGTAGACTGTGATGCAGTTAGTCTGATTCGATTGCTGGCACAGGAAAACTCTAATGGATACACACCACTGTCAAAAACTCCTGCAGACAAAAATGATGAGAGGCTTTCACTGGTGAAGTCTGGGTGGGATAAGCTTGGAGGAAAAGCAGTGTATCTTTGGGTGACTCCCTGCTTGCCTAATGAGTCTGTGCAGCAAAGGTGCAACTTGTCAGAACAAAGCCAGGCTTCTGAGGCGATGCCTTGAAGAGGGTTACGGTGAAGTTAAGGAGTTGAAAAGAGGGAGATAGTGTTTCAGACAGCGAAGTTAGTCATCCTCACATCCAGTTAAATCCCTACTTACTGCTGAGAGGTTTTTGTTAACCATGTGTGCGTCACGCCAGCCCCGCAGCCCGGCCAAGCCGAGGGGCTTTGCCCGGGGGAGCGAGGCGCCCTGCTCGGTGGATTACGGTCCCACCTCCCCGAAACACGCCAAGTGACTGGTTTTGCTCAGGTCTGATTTATACACCGCCCTTTACGCAGCCGATGAAGTGCGGCTGTGTTACACAGCCAGCATTTAGATTTGGGAGCGGGGCTGTGAAAGGGACATTGTGCTCGGAAGGACTGCTGTCTGCCGCGGTCGGCCACGCTGTGCCCCGTCCTATTGAAACCTCAAAAGAGAGCACAGCTGTGATGAGTTTCCAGTTCTGTTTGGCCGTGGGGACCGGCCCTGGTATGCGTGCGAGCCGGGGGGAACATCCCTCTCCCCTCAGTTTCTGCCTGGGGGGCTGGCAGCAGCTTCTGAGCAGTGGATTTACAGGGGCGGGCGGCTGGGGCCAAATTAGTTGTGGTTTCAGAGGGCTTTCCAGAGCTTTGCTAGGCTGTAGCACGCAGCCCCATGAGGAAGGATATCAGTTGATGTATAAAATGGCCAAGGAACTTCGGTAAATAGACTTTACCCTTCAAATCCAGAGGTCCTGGCAGCGGCTGTGCGGGAGGGGTGGGGTTGTACTTTTCCCCTTCCTGTACTTGGACACTTTTGATTATCCAGACTTTCTGGGGCTGAGCAGGGCTGCCTAATAACAAAGCCTGCATAATATAATTGCCTAAATAGGCCTATTGTCCTTTTCAAGTCACTGTGCTGTAAAATCTTTCAACTTTTTGCTGAAAATGTTGCATCTAACATTTGGATGGCTTAGTGGCTACAGCAAGGAGGGGATCCTTTACCCTCACTTCTCATTGCCGAGTGGTTGAGAAGCTGATTAGATTCCTGCCCCCTATTGATGTTTACTCCTTTTGGGAGGCAAATATTTTCACCCCTTCTGACAGGGTAAACTGCCAAAAGTAATAGGCCTGGAAATACAAAGCTATGATTGATTTTGACCTTTGCTCATGTGCATGAAGTCTGTCCCCATGCCCCATGCACTGTGACCCATGCCACTTGGTGAAATCCAAGCCTTTTCAAACCAAATGGAACCACGAAAATACAAGCCGCAAAATACCCAAAACTATTCTAAAGTAACAGAATAATCATTTTCTCTGTGCTTCACGAAAAAGTATAGACAGGAGGGTAACAAAACTGGATTTTCTAGCTGGCAAACCAGGAGTAGTGTCTTACTGCTGCCACGTTTTGAGAACCATATTCCAGGTATAAAAGAAGCAAACTGATACAATGTGGAAATGAATCTGTGCAGTTTTTTGGTTGCAGAAATCCTAGCTGTTTCTCCTTATTGTAATCTGTAAACAACTTGCATCCAAAACAATTTTAAACTGTCTTTTTAAAAATAATCGAAGGTCTGGGATTTTATTAATTTGTTGTTGCATGAGCAAATGTGTTTCGAAAGTTAAGAATGTCAGAAACAGTAGCCTAAAGTTAGCATCCTAAATCCACATTTCATGGCTTCATTTCCAAATATGCTGAGCATCTAGGAGCTCCTTCAGCACTATTTAAAACAGGCCATATATTTGAATGATCAAACACTATTTAAAACCTTCATTTAATATTAAAAATGTTTACAGGACTGTTCCACTTTTCCCAAACGACATGAAGAAGTAATTCAATGACAGTGTTCACAACATCAACAGTGAAAATAGAGACACTTATATGACAGAGTAGGACTTGCTTATAAAAATATATTAGTCTCCATAAATTTACAAATCAACTGAGTTTTTTTCCTTGTATTTTGTCTGACTCACAAGTTTCTTCAATTCTCTGTTTGCTTCTCTGCAATAAAGTCTGCTCAGCAGATATTAATTGTGGCATAGATTTTAATAGCTAGATTATCTTCATATACTCAGTTATCATTTGCAGCTGCTCAAGATTGCTTTCCCAGTGGCGGTGAATTAATATGACTTTGGTCACTTTTGGTAGCTTTCTTCAGCTCATTTTAGTAATCTGAATAGGAGCGTAGAACTTGCATCATGTGACAGGGCAGCTCACCAGCATGAGGTCCCTGTGTGAGAACCTCCCTTGTACATGACAATCTGATAAGGATATCATGTGGTTTAGAAACACATTCCCACAATGTTCACTTCTTTGTCCCTTTATTTGGGAGTGAGTAGGAAAAAAACTTTTAACAAACTAGTGCTAGCCCTTATATAACTGACCCCACTTTCTTTTAGTGTTCTGTTTGAGCCTTGCAGCTTCCTCAAATACTTTTGTTAAGAGAGATGGAAATATAATCCAGCAAGTCTGTGTTAAAGAATCCTAGACACAAAGTATAAAATATACCTTCTGTTCCCCTTGGACAAGGTGATTTTTCTTTCCCCTGCTTATACCATAAACCAAATATTATAAAACTATGTAAGTTAAATATACATATGCAGGTGACACTTGAATAGGTTTAATAGGTTAAAACTTGACTGAGTATTTATAAATTCTCAGAGGGCTCTGGATCTTCACCGTTAAGGACATGGTGTTAGAGTCCATCCATAGTTTGGAAGGATTTCCGTTTTATGCACTTTCAGTGACTTACATCTTACCCTGTAAGTGCATCCCCTAGGAAAAAAGCAGAGAAATGTCTTGCAACAGAGATTTTTTTAGCACCGCTTAGTTTCTTTTAATGGTTTGGAGGATCTCTTTCCATTGAACCATAATATTTTTCTCTAGGCTCACATTGTATTTTTAGCAAGGATCTTTGAACAATAAAATGGCAAATTAAGGATGTCTTTGTCTTTTACAGCCTTATCTAGTGAAGCACTTAAATGCACTCAACCCTCCACCCTCAATTTCAATAAGAGTTTCAGAGACAGAATGGTTGTATGAGTGAGCCTTTGGTGTATTTATGTGCTGGTACTTTTAGGAAATACCAGTAAAAGTTCCTGTCACTGTGCTGGATGTTCAGTGCAATGAACATCCAGCATCTCTTCTGAAAAACAAAGAAGGATCCTTCTTCTTTTAAAGATGCTTACCAGAGGTGTGGAACAAATAAACACGTTGACCAGTGTTGCACCAACTGGAGACAAAAAACACAGTTTGATTTAACACAGACTTCCTTCAGTGGATGCTTTGATTATAGAAAGACATTTGTGCCTGTAAGATGGAAACAGTGGAAGAAATGGTTCAATTACCCCCTCCCCATACCAAAACACAAAAACTCCCCACAAAAAAACCAACCAACAAAAAAAATCAAAAGAAAACTAACAACAAAAAAAATGCCCACCCCACCAAACAATTAAAGAACACAAAAAGTCTGTGGAATCCTGCAGTTATTTTATTTGGTTTTTTTTAACCTGAATGGAGCTTGAGGTAATTTCTTATGTGGCCATTAAACCACTCTGCTTGTCCTCTCTGTCAAGCTGGCTGATGACACAGCAGCACATCATATAGATTCTCACCAGCTGGTGACTGATACCAAGAGGATTTCTAGGTTCTTGCATGATAAGTGAATGTAACAGCATCTGAGTTCATTCAAGTATTTCTGTTGTTCAGAAATACCAGTTTGGGACTGGGGTGTTCAGGTGTGGTGCAGCCATACCTTGACTTCTGGGGGTCTTGGAGCCTCCAGTACTTTAACTCAGGGACTGGCTGTGGGCAGACCCCGGAGCAGAAGACAGTCTCCCCTTTCATTTTAATTCATCATCTTCTACTCAAAAACTCACAAGACCAGGGTTGCCTGTCTTTCCAAGACTGAACATTCGCTCGCACATGAAGAAAAAGGAGTTGGAAAACTGTGTCACAGTGCCATCTGGCGATACCTGACACCCGGACCTCCCCTTGGGCAGGGGCTGGGGCTCTGCAGGCAGATGCTTCCCCCAGGACCTTGGTTTAGGCGCAGGGAAACGCCTGTGTACCCCAAAGCTTGACTCTCTCTCGGGATTTTGTGCTTCTCTCTGGGTTGCTCTAACCAGAGGTACTGACTTCTCTACAAACTTTCCCTCCTTCACAGAGATCCACCCTCACTCATACACCAGCCTGCTGTTTTTGGCTTGGGGCACAAATGAAAGAACTGGCTAAAATGCCACGCATGGGTGAACTTTTTTATTGTTAAGATCAGGTCCTGAGCTTGGGGGTTCTTTCTTTGGTTTTAAGCCATTGTTCATACTACTGCCTTTCAACTTTTGGTCTGAGGAAGTTTTTCCTTTTTCCCCTCACCTTACAGTATAATCCTTAGCACTGCTTTGTTGTTTGCGTTTCTTCTTTTCATTCATCTGAGGAAGAAATTTTATTAGTTACCAGATGAGGGTATATGTCAAATTCTCCTTAGAGGTTAGCTGGAAAATCTTGAATCTTCTAAAGATCTTTCTGATTTTACTCCACATTTTGAACATTAAGGTGTAAAATGCAGGACAAATGGCAAATCACCTATGTTTTTCAGTGTCTTTTATCAGGGAGGGTAACAGGCTACTTTTCCCAAGTCCTCATCCCCTAATGAACCTCTACCTTCCTCTCTCCATTTGGAGAGCACATTCCAGCTCCATTTTTCTAGTTGCATATATAGTCACATGCTATGCAGGTTAGATATGTGAAATGTTCGTCTCTCTATGCTTTGTGCATATTGCCACATTCTCTTCTCTGACACCACACCAAGAAGTATCCATTATCTCCCCGAAGTTTTGAAAAGAAGCCTTCAGCTGCCTGCAAGAAATCAGAGTTGACTCATATCCTTCTGTGTATTTTGGGTTTTTTCTTTTCCTTATCCAAATCCTTTCCTTTCTCTGTGTTTTGGTGAGGTCTTGCAAGACTTTTGTGGTTAAAACATGAGCTGTGTGTTAGGATGCACTGCATTCTGGAGGTAGTTTGGGCCGTTCCCTTCTCTGTGAAATGGAGTCCATTACGAACGCTGCAGTTGTTCACAGGGGCTGTTCTCACCTTCACCAAAATGCGAAAGCAGTTACAGCATGGTACACTGGCACTGCCCAGCAGTACTGTGTTTGTTATGCTTTTGCTAACTTGGATTTCTGTGCAGAACAAGAAAATACTCTGAAAAAAAGCAGTTAGGAAGGAATGACGCAATGAAATGAGATTAAATCAGAGTATTGGTTTCCTTGGAACACATATTTGGCTTTTTATCAACAATCTTTTCCCCATTTTTCAAATAAACACATATTTTCACATGATAACTGTATTTGAAATATTAATCCTTCCAGGGCTGCATTACCTTTGTTTCTTCTTCAAAGTCCATTACTATGAAAAGGTTGCTGCTCCTTAGGCTGTTTCAGCTTCAAAAGAATTTTAGGGCCTGGTCTATTGGAAAGCTTGGGGATATAATTAGTGAAAATGGAAATACAAGCAAGAGAAATTTGGTTCCTGATGTTTTAATTTAGTGTGGTACTACCATGTGTCGTTGAAGAGGATTCTTAAAGGCAAACATAATTATTTCATTATGGTTTTCAGAATGCTTTCATTGGTCTTAATGACAAGAAGCTGCATGAGGAGTCATACATTTTAATTAGACCTTCTTATATTTACATCAGATAAATAACAAATAATTGATGAAAAACAAGTCTTCTGAATGGATGATTTCACACAGAGGTCTGGTTACAGTTTAATGATAAAATATTTCTCTTACTGTTATGCATTTTAATTGGGTAGCATTACTACTTTAGCAGAGATCTCAAAATACTGTTGTTTCCATCCATTTCATTAGATTCACAACTTATTTATATGAGTCTGAAGAGGAAAGGTGTTTTTCAACATATATACCTGAAAATCTGTTTCTAGCTTTCATTAATTTAATTTAATTTTTAACTAATTTCTTAGATTCTTTTTTGGTTTCGGTTTTGGGGGGGGGTTTGTGTGTTTTGTTTGGGTTTTTTTTTTGGTGATAATTTCCAGTAAAAGCTAGTTGGAAGAGGAGTCAGGGCTTTTCCTATATCTACAAAGCAGCAAGTCCTGCCATGATTAACAACCCAAAACTCCTGTAGAGGTCCAGGAGTATGAAACTGTAGGACTTGTAGTGGAATTTTCTAAAGAAAACTTGGGTGCATCTTTCTCACCAGCTCAATTGAAAGTTTTATTCCTTTGAAAATCCTACCGATACTTTTTTATAATTGTCTGTATATTTCTGTGTGCATTTAAAATACCTGTTTTTAATTTTCTTTACACCCTTTACTGGACACTCTAATACCAAGAGAAACTATTTTAGACTTTTGCTATTTACAAGAGTCTTTCCTGTTTGCAAGCTCTCCAGCATTTCATTTTAGTAACAAAACATATTTCACATGATTCATTCCTCAGAGTATAACAAACACTAATTGTTGTTATTGATTTTAAATTTCACAACCATTACAAGTAACCCAGATGAGTGGCAGATAAAGAGTAATAATCCGTGGAGTTCTGGAAGTGTTTCATGTTTGTCTGTAGTACTTTAAGTGATCAATAGTAAGTGCCCCATTGAAACTAACTGCTGTATCAAATAACAGTAAATCAAATGAATGTGCTTACAGATTATTTATTGAAAGCTCTAATTGTTCACAGGGGCCCTGCTTATCTCAGGAAACAATAGAAGGCAGTGATCAGGCAAACTGGTTTGCAAATGCCTGGGGTGCCATGAAACAGCAGGGTCTCCCTGTTCCTGGGTGGTATGAGAGCTTTCCAAAATATGTCCCCTTCCCATTGGGACTGCCTGGTCTCAGGGTAAGGTGGTCAGAGGTGAGTTTTCTCAGAGAGCATCCCTTGAGCTCACAGATTACATGTTTTTTAAAATTACTCTTTTTACAGATTGTCATCTCTGGATGACAAACTTGTGTCTGGTGGGTAAAGTGTGGGAGAAGAACTAAGAAGATTTTCCAAAATTTATGACAAGTCCATGTAATGAAAAGCAAAACAGGATCAGACATTAGGATGGGAAGTAATGGAAAGCATATTGAACTTACTCTTTGGAAAGCTTGCTTAGTTTATATTACAGTTTGGGTCAACTCTGTGCAGCTATCAGTTGTCATACTTATGCAAATACTAAGAAATTAAAAGAAATTATTTCTAACCAACAACCCCCCACTGCTGATTTTATTAGTTCCTTAAAATGGCTGCTCTACCTTGTCACAGTGACTCAGTGAAATAGCAATGCCACAGGTTGGAGGTTTTCTGGACCTTCAAGTGTAATGGGTAGTCTTACAGACAGCTTCACAGCCATCTACATTTTTTGAAAGCCTCGGTGTGTTGGCAATAATACTTTGCTGTCTCTTCAGAATCTTTTGGGTATTGGGAGAGGCACTAAGCAGTCCTTCAGAAAGTTTGGGAAGATTGCATTGAATGAACAGTGACAATGGGAAAAGCATTTGTAAATATTAGTCAAATTTCTCAGAAAATAATGGCCAAAGTCTCTCAAACATGGCAGGAAAAGGGGCTTTTTCCCCCTAAAGAAAAGGTATGGTTTATGAAACATAAGCATAGTGTAATAGTGGATATTCATAATATAGACATTTTAAAATTATTAGAGCACAGTAACTAAAGATCTTCTGGATTTTAACCTCACAGAGGAAAAGTAACTTCACTTTTTTGGAGTATGTTTTGCCATAAGTTTCTTGGGACATCAGCTACTAGGACTGAATTTTGCTTTTTCAGTTCTTTGGAAACAGAGTACTTTCTTTCTGTCATATTCTATATAAAGTATGGGTGACGTTTTTCCTGTTTGCAAGGCAGGGATATTGCAGTCAGTTGTGAGCAGCTTATCTGTGAAAAAAAAAGAATCACTACTTGAAGGCAGGTATTGAAAAAGAAAGACCAGGTGACTAGGAAATACTGCTAGCACATATGTGTTTTCCTGAAGTACAGTGTGTGCATATTTTTTCACTTCTGAATGAGAACAGTAATGACAGACAACATACAGGTAAAATTATGAACATTCCTCTCTCCAACACTTTAATAGGAGCATCTACTTCAGATAGAGAATAGGAAAACAGAATATTGGGAAATATGCCCTCCAGTCATGGTACTCATCTTGTCTCCAGGCTCTTGCGAATATCTTATTTTATTGATCCTCTAGGCAGAGTGTGGAAGTGTGCTCTGAGCCACAGTTAAGAGTACTGCTACCAGTTGGTTCTGGGACACCACACTCCTTCCCAGATTTCAGCTTTTGCTGGACCTACTATGAGAGGGGCAGAGGGATATTTAGCATGTTAACTGCACTGATGGAAGTTGTAAGGAAAAAAAAACAAAACCCAAACCAAAATATTTTATAAACTCTATGTCAAGATGCTGTGAATTACAAGGAAAGGAAATTTGTTAGTGTCTTAGTTTTCATGTTACCTTCCCCACTGTGTTACCATTTTTCGTCTGTCAGGTATTCAATTCAAAAATACTGAAATTCTGCTCAGGTGAGCATTGCAGCATAGTAAACTCTGTTTCATTTATTCTCTCAAAAGATAGTGGCAAAGTTCTTAAACATACCATAAACTGGAATTACTTACTTTAGCATCAGAAATGCTGGGGTGAGCTGTACTTAGAACTGCACTGTTCTAGTCTGGCAGGCTGAGGGGATGGTGGAGAACAGTGTATGTCCCTGTTTTGGTCTCAGATGTTGCAAATGTACGTGTGCTGTAGGATGTTAGAAAGGTCAAGTTTTGGTCTGACTGTCCTATTTGCAGATAAGCTCAAGTGATGGAAGCCGTATTTTTCCTGTTATTGTGTCTTGTCTAAAATGGAAATAATGGATTGTTTTAATTATACCCCCACAGAGCAGCGACGTGGGTGTAATTAAGCTAGTGTAAGGAATAATCTTAACCCTTACTAGGAAAGTGAGCTACATGGGTGTAAAACATACATATACAACCAAGGTTGGCCCAGGGGTTCACTGCAGCGATGCTGGGGCGTGGGAGACGTGTATTGGGATATCTGCCTGATTTGAGAAGCTACCTTTGCTTCTCCCAGTCTACACACAGCCCTGTCCTCTTGCAGCAGGCTGCTACTGAACAGTAGCAGGAATCTCATGGCTCCATTTCATGGCCTGAGCCTTGCCAGTCTCAGCAAATGGCCCTGGGTTGCAGGGACATGGCTGAGAAGCTGGAAGTGTACTCCGCCCCACTCTGCCAGAGTGTCTAACCTCTGGGAAAGGGCCAAAGGGTGTCTGCCTGGGGTGTGCTGGTTCAGCAGGTTTCATCCCAGCTACGTTTTGGCATGAAACCTTACTTGATAAGGAATCATACCTCTGGTGGCATAATGCCAAACAAATGTCTGCAGTAAGGGCCCAAGAGTGAGATCCCAAGCAAGGACATACAAAGCTTCACAGTTGTCCACTGCTTTGTAAAAAAGGCAAGTGCTGTGTGATGGGGCTGTCAAAGAAAAATAAGGAATTAGACATCCTTTTCAAAGGATCAAAACTTAGAATTAGCAAAGCAATAAAAGCCTTTTAAAGTGAAAGCTGGAAACAATACATTTTTAATAAAATGGGCAGTTACTCTAATTGCTGAACCCCTACTGTTCAATTTCTTTTAGTGCCCTTATTCATTAAATTCAGCATACTTACACTTATTATTTACAGATGTATGCGTTTTAACTTGTTTATAGAAACCATGCCTTGCAGAAAGCTGTGGATGGTATAATACTAATTTGTGTTTATTGCTGCCTATAATATGCAATTTTAAAAACAATTAAAGATAGCGGTGGATCTCATCATTGGAGCCAACCTCCAACTGCCCATGAAAAGTAAAATATTAGCACCGTGTGCTGCCTTAAAAGGTTATAGGCCATTTGTAGTGAGTTGATAACATATCCATTAATGAAGAATTTACCTGTTCTTAAGGATTTTAAGCTCAGCAGTCTTGTTTCTAGATAATGTTCTAATGTAACCCATTTTAACATATGTGATGGAGTTCATAATTGCTCTTGTAAATGGATATAGAAAAGAGAGTATATAAATCAATTAGTGATATCCAGCAATGTGGCTGTAATACAAATTAATTGTAATGATAAGCATTTTAACTGCTAGTCTACTAACTTGAAGTAGTTTTGATCACTGAATTGGCTCTTATTGAGTCACTCTATTAATTTTAAGGTTTGAAAACAGTTAAAGATCAAAATGTGCTGAACTAATGGCCCTAAAGTCTGAGAAACTAAATGTTATGTAAAATATTACACAGCAAGTCTGTTTTACGACATTTCCAAAGACAGCACAATAGCTTTATTTTGTCCATGTGATACTGAAAAACTATGTAATAGTATTACATGATTAAAGATATTAAAACACTCCTTTTCTTGTTGGATTCAAGCCAGAGCAAAAAGTCATGATGAATAGTGTCATAAGACACTTTGAATATATAAAAAATAAAAAATTTATTTGGCAGACATAGTAATGCCAAAAACTAATACCAACTTGGATTGGAGGTGAGTTTTGAAGAAAAAAATCATTCCTTTAGAATAATACTCTGAATTATTATGTTTCAATGATTGAAAAGACTTAAAAGTAAAAACCCTCAAAACACTATAAAACATTTAATAACTATAAATGGAGACTTTATGACTTAGTAAAATATCTGGATGTGTGTAGAGATTATAGCAACTATTTCATTGCCCTTGCAATTTTCATTTCTTACTGATGATACTGGATCTGAGTTTTCTCCCATTTATGTTTATAAGAGCCTTTTTTTGGAATCAGTGGAGTAGCAACACCGTAAAACATAGCTGAAAAAAATAATCAGACCACTTTTATTTTTAAGTATTTTTTTCCTTACAGTGGGCCTTTTCTTAAAATTTTTGATCCTGTAGGGAAGGCATTTATTTTGTTACACCACATTTGTATCAATAGGCCACAGAAATAGGCTTCTTTTTCATAAATAAAGAATAAAGAGGTTAGAGTTCTCATCCTCTCTACATTTGTGCCTCTTCTTTGCCTATGCCACTTTGTTCCATATAACAATCTGACCATAGGCATTCACAGGCAAAGCACCCAGGGCCTGAATTGTAAGAAAACTCCATTTTCAAAGGAAAATCCAACTTCATGCAGATGATGGCACAATTATGTATTTTTTTTTAAAGGAAGATCCTATTTTTCAGTTTTGTGGTAATGTGGAATTTTCATTTGAGACTGATGTGGTTTTGCATGGTAACGGGCAGGCAGAAAATCACCGACCTGAAAAAACTACAGAGCTAGCATCTTTCGGATGTTTTTCTTCAGTTTTCCATACGATTTATTTTTTTCATTTAACATGTTTTCTTTTTCATTTTGAAGGTAGGCTCCTAATACAAAGTGATGAGCTGCTGCCCTGTAAACTCTGCCTGCCAAACCCTGCGGCCATCCTGTCTCTACTCTTACTTTCACCCTGGCTCACTCATGGTGTCTGCCTGGTCATTTATTTAGTGAAAGACGCTCCTGTTCTCAGTTACTAGCACGTCATTAAGTCTTGCTGTCTTGAGAGTAACTCAGGTATAACCAGATGCAGTTCTTGGCCCTGATATAATTAATCCTGACAAGCTTTCTGCTTTCCACGTTTGCTCAGGTGTAAATACATCTCTCTGGCTATATGGACACATAAGCCAAAATGTAGAACTGCTTTGCTGACATAGCTGTTAAAAAAAAATCAACCTGAAAAGCAGTATAATTTTCTTTGAAAAGGTGATGTTAGTTATACATATTACCTCAGGGTTTAGTGGAGCTGGTGCTTGAGAACCAGAAATTGCAAACCTATGGAGCAGCTGCAGCCTCCTCGTTGTCCTTTACCGCTAACTGTAGTAAATATGTGTGTAGAGAATGTACTTGCCAAAAGTTGTGGCTCTGCTGGGAGAAGCACCAAAAGTAGTTGCAGTGACAGCTCCCTCCATGTACCTATGGGACACAACAAAAAGAATGCACCAGTTTCAGACAAAGTTTTTTTTAATGGGGTTTTCTTTCAGAAATACCTGATCATGTGTTGATGATTTTCAGGTCATATGTACTTAATTTATAAGACTAATTTGCTAGATTCAGACTTAATATCTTGGTGGTATGTGAGGCTTGGACAGTACAGTCAAGAGTAGAGGATTTTGTGGCAGTTTCTAGTGTTGCTTATGCCTGTGTGGTACGCAGTGTCCACATACAGTTGCTGCTGTGCTGCCTTCAGGAGAGGATTCAGGATTTCTCTCAGGCAAGTCAGTTCCCTGCCAGGACATTCCTATGTAATTGTATGTATGATGGTAGTCTTATAGGAAGCTGATTCTCAGCTGGCTATGGAGATCAGAAAATGAAGGCAAGGTTTCATCATCTCCCCAAGTTCCCTGCTGGGAGCAGCAGTGGCTCTTGAAGGCAGGAGCCTGTCCAGTGGGCAGGTGAGTGGGGTGCACATGCAGACTTGGGGATGCTTCAGAGCCCCTGCAATAGAGGGACCGAACACAGACTTAACAGACTTCCCTGCTTTGTCATGTATCCCATGTGAAACCTAGAGCAAGACATGTAAGGCTATATTTTGAGGATACTGCTTAGTGCTGTAGGCAGCTAGGTTCTCAATTGCTGTTGAAAATCCCAGCTGGGTACTGCTTGCATTTTTTTTCTAGGAATTTATTATGCAAGCAGATAAAGCTCTTTCACTGTCAGTGCTTCTGTTTCCTGTCTGTAAAGTAAGAATAGCTCTTCCCTTATCTTACTTAGGTGTTACAAAGGTAAAAATTATGAATGCTCATGGGTTATTCACATACTGGAGTGGCAGGGACCATGCTTGTAAATCAGATAAGCAGAAGAGAGAAGGATCTTTAACACTGCTAAATATGGCAGAACCAGTGCTGGTGTTGCTCTGTGGCCAGGCCTGAGGAGAGTCACTCATGGAATCTGTGCTGGAACGTCACTCCAGAAGATGTGCTGGCAGGTGGGGCTCCTGGAGTGCTTTATTAAATGCCAGCATAAAGTCACGGTACCAAATTGCCATGTTTAGCTATGGATTGATAAAGAGACCAAATTGTGTCATAACAGAAAAGTATGTTACAAAAGAATCTCTACTCTTCAGTGGGCAACTGATAGAGATTACTTGGGGGAATAATAAAATCTGTGAAGAAGTTAGCTGCTAAGTAACAGAAATTATGAGAATAGAATAGAAAAATAACCAGAAGATAGATACTGTTGTCATCTGACTTAGAGCAAAAAAATCTGGATAGCTCTGCTATGCTGGTAGTAGGATACTAAACTATTTCTTGGCTCTAATCGCCTAATATGAATACAGGTTTCAAGGGCTATACTCCCGTTGTATGGCCAAGATCAGTATCCACTGACTCCACTGACTTGTGTTACATGACTCTGCTGGTTAACATTACAGATTTGCAATTGAAACTTGGCAATTTTGTTGATGAAAGGCATGAAGGAATATGATGCAGTTCTCTCTCTCCCAGTTCTAAATCGGGAAAGAGGCAGCAAATGAGCGTAAACACTTTTTTTCTGTCAGTTGACAAATACAACTTGGTGTATACACAGCAAAGGCATTTGTTGAATTTGAAGTTTGGGGTTTTTTTTAATCATCCTTTAAATTTAGCCCGTATTTTAAGATTGAGATGCTACAATAGTTAAAATGAAAGAGCTCTAAAGACCTGCATTGCAAGTAATGTCTCCTCTCAAGGCCGTGGAGGCCTTTCAGGGTTCATTCTTTCAAATATATTTTGACTTGGGAGGATCATGATCATTACCGTTATTTGAATTGGAATATCACTGGAAAGTCCTGCAGCGCCAGTTACTGTACAGCACATTCTGAGGCCCTGCCCAAAATAGTGCACTGTCTAAATGCATGCGATGCAGAAGGGTGGAAGAAGAAAATACTGCCCTGATGGTATGTCTGGCTGCAGTGGAGCAATGGCCAAATTTGTACTTTAGGGTGAGGATATCAGAGCAGAGACTGTGCTTCACTGCTTCTTGTACTCCGAGGCGGAGGGCAGAGTTCAGCAGGACCTCTCTTCTCCCAGATGCTTCAGACAGAAGCCAGCTGTCCCTATCACTCTTTAGCTGACAAGAGTTGTAGCAGCAAAAGTACTCCTGCCAACTCTGCTGTGCCTATCAGGACTTGCACCTTGTCTGAGATAGTTTTGGCAGCAGCAGCCTGTGCCCTTTGCATGGCCCTTAAAGTGCCTGGGTCTGAGACTCCTTTCAGGTGACCTTGCATGCAGGTTTGTCCATTAGTCCGGTCCTTGCACACCGGGCTTCTGAGCTCTGTAACCTAACAGAAGGAGGTAACTCCTTCTGTTCTCGTTGCTGTTTTAATCAAACTGTATGAATCCTGAGCAGCACATAGTGGAAGCCTGTTAGATACTCTATTAGCTTTTAAAATAATAGAAAGAGCATATTTTTGATTTGGCACCCTCAAAAAGAAACAAGGTCATGGAGTTTCATCTTCTGATGTCCCTGTTGAAAGTAGAATGCCCCTTTTCTGACTAAATGCGAGCCAGTAGACTTTAGAGGGTTTCTTTGGCTTTCATCCAGAATACCACCCTTTTTTAAAGGCAGAGATGCATGACTTGATTAAAATGAATGCTGGAAAAATTGTAACCTAGAATTAAAATTAGAATAAATATATTTAACCTCATAGCTTTAAGGCAGATGTGTGCAGCTATGAAGACATAAAAAAGAAACCCTTAACTGTGGAAAACGAACTTTCTTAGGTACTTCTGAAAATCCTAGTAATATCTCAATCTGAAGTTTCTGTAGATTTTAATCCAGGTATGTTGTGTTCACTTGTACTAAAAAGCATTCCTTCCTGATGCATACCCAGCTCTACAAGGAAAGATTTTTGACTGTGGTAATTTGTTCTGTGTTGATCAACATTTGCACATGGCTTCCCCTGAGCCTGTCCTTGGTCCTCCTTCCCTCAGCCCACTCCAACTCCGTGCATCCACTCCCCAGGAAAAACAATGATCCTGCACAGCAAGTGTCAGTACTAAAGCAGTAACACAACTACTTTGCTTTGTGCTTTTTTCTTTGCAAGGAATAAAATGGGAGTCTTCCCACAAGGGGAGACTTTGTTTTCCTCTTTCTGTTGTCTGTGATCCCCACCTGTTGTATATATGGTAAAAATATCTGGGACTTATAACCCAGCAACAGTACGCAGCTAGAGTCATGTGTGACCGGGTCAAACACACACTCGCTGGAGGGTCATGGCCAGGTTACTAAGTCAAGGCTGGCAAGTCTCCACGATAATGTTTTCTTTCTCTCTCACTCTTTTTTTTTTTTCTCCCCTTGTCCGTCTTCCAAACAAGAGTTTAAAAAAACCCAAACCCTCATAACAATGCAAACTATTTAAGCATGACAAATTCAAAGAAGTTTTTTATTAAAAAAAAATTGGAGGGGGGGCAAAGTCAATGATATTTTGGATTTAATTTTATAGTATAGTTTTATGTGGCACATGAAAGAGAGAAATTTGTATTGAAACAATTGAGACCCACTTTCCCAGTTCCTGGCTCTTTCCTGGAAGATGATTAAAAGCAGACTTTTTTTTCCAGACGAGACATAAAAATTAAATGATCTACAGTATATAGTTATTTTTTCAAATGTTTGGAGGCTTATAAATAACTTCTACAATCAAATGCACACATACAAGCAGCAGAGAATCTGGTTCTAATTACTTGTACTTTAGTTGAACTTTGGCGTTTCCTTTGACTTTCTGCCTAATGTATGTGAGCTGAGTGCCTTGCACTCCTGCAGTGAATTCACAAAAAGAAAAAAAAAAAAAAGAAAGAAAAGGCAAAAAATCCAGACTCTTGTTGGTGCCAACAAAAATGAGGGTTAACAGAATGTTTTGACCAAATGCAACACTTTGCTATTCACCCTAATTAGCTGAAATTGCTGCTTCCCACCAGGGACCCTGAGCTCAGTATTCAAAATTCCCTTGAGGCTATCCAGGAAATGCCATTTGCTTTACAACTTCTTATTCTTTTAAAACTCAACTGTCCAAAGTGTGCATTAACATGCAAGCTTAATAATCTGAGCTTCTAGGAGAACATGAAGCATTTTGCAGTGCCTGCCTGCTTCTAGTTGGTCTCAAAATAAAATACCTTCTCCATCTGTCAACACGGTTTAACTGGCAGTAAATTAGCTCTCAGAAAGCACGCTGTGCTTTTAAAGATCTTATCTGCTACTTTATCTAACCTTTAGAAAAATTTCAGACATCTTAGGAATTGTGAAGTGACCGATTGTTTGAGAGTCCCTGTGTGCTTAAGCTGCATTCAGGTGTTGGGTGACAGCATCGAGACACTGTTGTCTCAGGTGAGTAGGGATCCTGAAGTGTCACATCCCACAGGACAAGAAAGCAAGGCATGGAAAAAAGTTGCATTTTTTTAATTCTCTTTTTTTCCCCTTTAAATTCTTCCTAAGATTGTAGGACTGCTTTAAAAATGCTTCTTCTGGAAAAGTTAACTGTCCACCCTCCATCCTTTGTTTTTTTCCTTCTTGCTTGTGTAGACATGCATAGAAGAAAACAGCTTCTGCTGTCATACATCCATTAGCTGTCAACGTGTTGCAAAAATAACACTTTATACCTGCTGAGTGTGACTTGCTACAGATGCCTCTGCAGGACTTCTGCACAGGCGCTGCATACTTTTTCAAATAAAGAGTTACAAAAGCTACAAAGTTACAAAAAAAGTACAAAAAAGGAGTTACAAAGGAAGAATAGTAAGGCAGAAAGTGGAGTAAGAGTCAAGCATGAAAACTTCTCTAGAAAACTGCGCACTTTGCCTGTGTTCAAAAGTGAATGTGCCCAAGCTAGGTTTTACTATACAAAGAAACACCAACAAACCCCCTACCCCCAAAAAACAACCCAAATAAAAACCCTCAAACCTACCAACCCCCCCAAAAAAACCCCAAAAAACCAAACTCTCTCTACAGCTGTTCAGCTAATGCAAGTATTATTTTTAGCAGATTAAGTCCTTTCAGTGGCACGTGTATGTAGGTGTTTTAGGGAGAGGATCTTCGGATTTCCATTGTCTCCTTCCTGATCATATATATCCTTTTCAAATTGTTTTGAAAAATATTCTCTAGCAGTACCTTCAACACTTCACTTGCTGACTCTGTGGTGTATTTATGAACTGAGTTGGTTGCATAATCTCTTCTGGGTATCACAAGCTCCTGTAGTTTCTACAGCGCTTGACAGACCTCTCTAGTGTGCAATACTGTTTGTGGTTGGGACACTACTGTTGGATGCTGGTGCTTGGTTAGGATGAATTGATGAATAAACAGAAGTGTATCAGTGTTAGTCCTGAAAGGCTGCTTTCCCCAAATTGAAATCACAGAAGGTTTGCAGGAGTGCAGTTGTTTTATTGAATGACACAACCTTGTTTTCCCATGGAGAGCCCAAAAACTGCCTTTTAGGTGGACCCGGAGAGTTGAATGAGCTAATACAAAACACTTTGTCTGCTGGTACTGGAGTTTTAAAGCTAAAATTTTATCATTCCGTAGACTCATTGGAAGCCACCATAATTCATGTACAAGCATGAAATAAGGCAAGGAATGTCTGGGGCTTCTCAAGGGCATTTGATGAATCTAACTTTAATTTAGAAGTACTAATAGATTATTGATTCAAGTGGGGTGGCTGTGCAGAGATCAATAACAGAGCACTCTCTATCTCTCTTAAGTACCAAAAATTACTGTTGAAAATAAATTATCATTCTCATTTGAGTTTTCATTAAGAAAAAGCTTCATTAAAGTTTTCTTGATGTGGTAGGAACATGTAGATGTTTGCCAAGTTCAGTTTATTTAATACCGAAAAAGACGAGTCTAGTTCTGGACATTGTCTTAATGTCACAATTTATGGAGCCATGTTATTTTATTTATTTTAGTTTTCTATTTTTTCACAGCCTCCTTATTGATAGATATATAAATAAATTGTGAAGGTATTTCTTTGCTTAGATCAGAGACTTTAATACTTTACTCTGGCATTTATTTTCTTCTCAAGAAGTGTCTGTCCTTGAAGTTGATACTAGCTTAACCCAAGGAAAAATGGCAGAAAGGGTCCCTTCTCTCATGAATAATCAGAGGTTGCCTCATGTGCTGTGATGCCCTCTGTAAATTCAGCAACACATGAGTTGACAATGAATCATGAGTTTAGTAGAAATGTATCATTGTTGTAATCTGAAAAATATCATGTACAGTAAATCTTGTCTAAGATTTTTCCATTGAGTAATATTCTTTAGGGCCTGCTGTTAGTACTCTGGAGATTTAGCTCTGCTGATAGTGCCTAATATTTCTGGATATATCTGAGTGCACAGATTCTGTCATTCCTGTATATCTGTTGAAAAGTTAGAGGGATTTATCTGAGAAGCAGCAGACGTCTAGGTGAAACATGAAAATGTATTGCACATCCACAATAAACGTGAGGAATGATGACAGCATATCACAGAAAACTAATGCAGATGTTTTGGAAAGATGTAGTTCACATGTCTTATCTTGCATCGTAGAGCTTTCATGTCCTTTCCCTGGAAGGGGTTACTGGCTTTTCAACAGGCTCAAAACAAATGACCATCTAGAAATATTAAGGCAATAAAGGGATATGGGGGTCATAATGTATAAGTAGCTTTTTCTCAGTGAGGTTTCCTGATGTTACAGGAATATCATAAGGTAGGTAAGGAAATGTGGCTGGGTTGTGCTAGTTTTACAGATTAAGAAAAACCAAAACAAAGACAACTTCTTTAGGTAATTTTCACTTCAGGTCTCATACTCTCTACGTATATCCTGATATGTGCTGCTAACCTGCTAGGTCAGAGTTGCATGCTAGAGGATAAAAAACTCTCCCAAGATTAGGTACCCATCACAGTTTCCCTTTAAAAGCTGATATCCAACCTGCACACATGGATGCTGTACAATTCAATAGGCTAAAACCAGAACATGAGCCCAAAGTTGTCCTTTTTGGGAGCCTGGTAAGATTCATGCCCTACATCTAAATTATTGACTACTTTATAATATAGTTTTAAGGCTGTAGAATGTAGTCTTGCCCTTATTTTCCTTGCTTAGCTCCCTTTAAATTTTTCTAGGAATGACAAATAAATATTTATTATGGAAAAAAAGGTATGGGCCAGTTTAATACTTGCAGTATGGTTATATATAGTAGGTTACTCAAAATTAATATGAATCATACTTTTTTTTTTTTCTTTTGTAGCAGTTGAAACTCAGAGCACCAGTTCTGAGGAACTTGTTCCAAGCCCTCCTTCACCACTTCCACCCCCTCGTGTTTACAAGCCCTGTTTTGTTTGTCAAGACAAGTCATCCGGATATCACTATGGTGTCAGTGCTTGTGAGGGATGTAAGGTGAGTGCCATCATCTCCCTTTCCTTTTATAGGGCTGCATTTCATCTTAGGAGAGGGATAAAGCAATGCAATTTGGTGTGACTTGATTGTCTTCAAAGACAGCTGTAACTTTCTTGCGTGAATTAATTCTGATTCATGACTAAAGACAAGTAAATTACCATAATTCTTGGAATTAATTCCCTTCATAACTTCTGCCAAATATGTCTTTCAGGGACTTCCTGAAGTATTGACTCGCATAAGAATGTGGTCATAGATGTAGACATAATCAAAGAATAAACGGAAAACTTTTTGAGACTCTTCACTGTACATCTGTAGGTCAGATATTCCCTGAGATCTCACATGGCCTTGGCTGCTCTTGGCCTTTTTCAGTATAATTCTACCTCTCTGTACCCAGGGGGTGGAATTTGGGAGCAGGATCTGATCATCTGGAAACTTTTGGTGTTGTCTCTAGCTATGTAACTAATCTCAAATCAATTTGGGAATTTGAGGATTAGCAGGTCTGTATTTGCAAGATTTAATCTGTGAGACTTCATTGCTGGCAGACCTGCCAGCTGCCTTCCAGTGCTGTGATTGTCAGAGCATGAATTGATGACTGTCCATAGGATGCAGTAATGAAACATATCACTCAAAAGCAGAGAATGTCTGAAGAGAAGATACCCAGCAGAGAAACAATGTACACCATGTTCATGTGGCAATAATTGGAGGTGTGCACCCAGTGTGCACTTCCATGCATGCAAGGAGGAAGGTATGAGTGAAAAATGGTAAAGAATTATAGGGAAGATGCTCTCATAGATATATTTGTTAGTATACCCTAGTGCAATGATCTTTCTTAACAGTTATAGAAAAAAACTATGATTTTCATCCTTTAGCTTAAAATAGATGTGTAGTGTTTAGTACAGTACTAATGCATGCTGAAAATGTGACAGGTGCTATAGCCATATAAATAAAGTTCTTAGAATAAATTAACAAAAGGCATTTTGCTGGTTTATTTTTGCAATTTAGTTAGCCATTTTTACTTTATCCTTTGAAACTTTAGCTTCTTCCATGCTAGTGGCCTTTTGTACTTACATAAAATATCATAGTCCTGGGTTTGTGTCATTAGGCAAAAACCCGAAAGGATTGAAATCTGATTTCCCCCCTATTTTATAGCTGTAGAGACTGAATTAGTGAAAACAACTTCTTAATCTCACCTCAGTTTTAGAACCTCTTTCCGGTATTGATATTTTCCTTAGATGTCCTGTCTGTATTTTATTCTTTTAGAGACCACAAAACAATCAAAATGTAACTGTTTGTTAAGCAGAACTATGTAGCTGATTTCCTTTAGTAGGAAGTCTCATCATACTCAGATGCTAACATGCAAATGCTGGTAACTTGCTCACCCACATTATCTCTAAGCACAGACATAATTGCAGACAGTGGCAGAAAAGTCACGTGTCCCTAAGAGTTAATTCTTCTTGAAAAATATGCAAAAATATACTGTAGGACTTTCACTGTCCTACTGCAAAACATTTTCATAAATAATTAAAGTATGGTCTCACTTGCCAGAATACATGAGGAAATCCATCTTGTAATGTGTTAGCCATTACTCAACGAGAACAAAAATACTATCTTCACTTATTTGCTAATTTGCAAGATGGGGTAATTCAGCACTTAATGATAGCTGATGTTAAAAGAAGTAAATAAGATTAGTTACATGCAAAACCTGTCAGTCTATTAGAAACAAGAAGACTCCAAAGTAGTAACTTGAGACTGATTTGTTGATGCTAGCTCTGCAACAGGTTGGACTAAGGTTTTATGGAATCTCTTCCATGGATTGAATCAAATTCCTTAGCGAATGGTAGAAAATAGCAAGAACATGATGTGGCTGCTGAATCAACCACTGGTCCCTTTGGTGTACAGTCAGGTGCTACATTTGCTGTTGAAAGTTTTCTGAGCTTTCAGGTCAACAGAAGTGATGAGCTGGTTGTCAGCAGAGAGCAGACAGCAGACTGCAACACCAGAGGCCACCTCAGAAACCTGTGTTGCCAGTTTCCACTCTCTCTGAAGAATGTTTCCCTTTTCTCTTGAGCACTTTTTGACTGCTGAGTTTATTTTTCTTTTCCTTCATCTTGACATTTGCTTTCATACTGTCATCAGCTGTTGTTCCTGTACCTCAAGAAAACTATCATCTTGAACTTCTGATTTGTATCCATACAGGCTTCTGCCTGTTCTCAAGTCCACTTTGACCCTCTGTTCTTCGTGCACCTCTTTTCTTTCCAGCCTTCTTCATACAAAAATTATAAATAAGTTGCTTTGCAAGTTCAATAAGCACTGAGAACTGAGCACTGCTGCTTGAGGAAGCCTTCTCTCCTGTGGATCTCTGCCTTTCAGTTGATTAACCAAAGTTTATTAGAGAGTCTGTGTTTCACTGAAGGCTTCTTCTTGGTATGGAGCTTCATGCTGATTCTCTGTTAAATCAAGGGAGCAATAATAATAAGGAAGAATTCGTGTAACAACCTTCTGTGTAGTTAGGAAACTCAAATTCATTACCCCTTTACCCTGAAGATACATTTCCATGCAATTTCAAGGAGCTCTGTTTTCTTCAAGCATGTTCAGAAGCTGTTGAGATGAGGAGAGGCAATCTCATTCCATAAGAAGCTAGACTAAAATATCAGCCAACCCCTTTCTTTCTCTTTTCATCTGACCGTGTTGCAATTTTGTCCTTTTTCACTTATATTTTCCCTTCTTCTTTTTTCATCAAATTTGCAATCTCCATTCTGTGATGTTAAATCTTAAATTCACTCCTTTTTTTCTCCTGCATTTGCACCTTCCTCTGTTCTGAGGTCCTTTTTCTCAAGTCTTTTTTTCCCTTCTGACTCATTTACCTTTTACCTCATTTACACTTTAAACTCCTGGCAGTCTTGTTTCCCATGAGACACACAAATGCAAAACTCTGTTCACATCATATTTATCTAATTACGACCTTGATCTTTTTTTTCTCTCTCCTGGCTTTCCACTGGTTTTCCTCTAGTTTTCTCTCAGTTTCCTTCTCTTTTGCCTTTCTCCTTTGAGCTCCAGTGAAGCTACTGCCACAGTGATCATTGCTAGCCACCATCTAGTGCAAGGAAGAGTTTTCTGTCCTCCAGGTTTTGGGTTGATGGCTGGCTTTGATCCATCAGGCTTTCTTTTCGTGGCTTTCAGGACTCTTTCCTTGATGATTTTTCAATATCCCCTTGAATGGCTCTTTATCCACTTCCTGATGCCATTCCCCAAAGTTCAGTTCTTTGGTTTTCTATTTTAAAAAACATTGATTACTGACCTCTTTTTATGGTAGACCAGTGGGGGATGCCATGGCAATATTCTTCTTATAACAAGTTTATTTTTAATTGAGAGCCTTCCAGACAGGAGCCCTTGGAGAGCTGTGGATGGTGGCTATAACCTTGTGATGTTCAATTTGGGAAAGACTGCACTGTAAATTTTATCTTCCCTCAGCTGCCACCAATCCATGGATGATTTCCAAAGTACCCCTATCTCTGACTTCTCCCCTCCCATCTTTCCCTGACGTGTCGTCTTGCTCACCTCACTGCTACCTTGGACACAGAGTTCATGAAGACGGAGCTTTCCATCCTCTCTTTGTGTCATCACCAACTGTAACATCAGTTCTTTCAGTCATCCTTTTCATGATGACTTCATTTCTGATCTGCAGTATTATATTTTATCCTATCTGTTGTCATTTTTCCTCCAGAATCCGAGAATCTGGCTTCAGCTGCCTTCATTGCCAAAGCATTGCTGTGATCTTCTTACATGGGATTAGTGCCTTCTCCTGTCCTCCCTTCCTCTTTTCCCACTGTCTTCCTTGATTCTTATTTTTTCAGGTACCTGGGAACAACTTCCTAACCTCCTTTGCCAAATACTTTAGTGACCTTGCTGTCTTATTCATTACTGGAATCTTCAGTACTGTGCTGTAGTAGGAAGACTGTTCTGTGGCTTGTGTTGATATACTAATCCTTTAAGGTTTTTAGAGGATGATGTATTTCATAATAGGCACTTGTGAAACACAATGAGAATTTCAAAGTGGTTAAAAAAAACCAAACAAAACTGGGCTTCTGTGTTTATTTCTGGGTGTTACACAAAAGTGTGTGTGCCTCATAGCTGGTCATTGGCTTTCTGTATGTATTAGACTTTTTCTGTATGTATTAGAGTTTTAAAACCAAATTGATGTTCACAGTGTACTTGTATTTTGTAAGAAAAATTCCATAGACAGTCCATCTTTTTTATGTGTAAAACAGTACATTGACAAAATTCAGCTTATTTACAACTTTTCCATTTTGTAAACTGCATGGCATTTCAGAGGTGGGTTTTGGAATCTACTTGTGTTTTTTCATGACCTCAGTTACAGACTTCTGAGATCTTTCTCTTCCCTCCCCCAGTCTCTGGGTGTTGCTAGATAGCACGCAAACAAATTCCATCGAAAATGAGCAATCTGGATTTATCCAGCTGGTGCAAGTGGTTATAGGGCTCACTGTCACCAAACGCTCAGCTCTGGTCCTGACATGAGTCGTTGTTGTAGCTGGGTTTGCAGAAAGGGAGACTGAGAGTAGTGGTCTGGATTCCCCACACAATGCCATCATTGTGTGGGTGAGGAGGAGAAGCTGGTGTTCTGGCAGCTTCAGCTGTCTCTGAAAGCCTCGTCTCTTGTTCTGGGCATTTAAAAGACAGCATTCCTCTGCTGACAATCCTGCCTGGATTACTGGCTTGAATTCGGTGGGCAGCAAAGATGCCTAGAGCAGTTTCATGGGAGAAGACAGCACAGCATATAAGAGGGTAGGTTTACGGTCCAGCAGTTTTGTCTGAATGATGAAGATGCCTCTCTGCCTGTTATTGATGCTAACAGACAAAAATGTAGTTATTAACTGCTTCAATACTGAATGATCCCAAGTTGGCTTTTATCATAAAATAAAGATAGCTTTCCTTCCATCAGAGTTTTCATATAGAATCACATCTAATATGGGATCATTAAATTAAAGGGGTAGCCACATTTAATACATTTTCAAGGGTCTTCAGCTATGAAAATACATCTATTTGTTTGACATATTCCTGACTCAAATATATGTTTTTATTATGGCAAAGACTTGAAGTAGTATGAAAAAATAGGCATTGATATAAACCTTGACATTTAGGTCTGTAATTTTGTAGGACCGACTCCTCAAAGAAGATAAAATACACACAGAGAAAAAAAAAATAGAGAAAATGGAACAGTTCTTTCTTCATTCAAATTTGTTGTTAAGCTTATGGTTTTAGGCTTAGGAGAGAAGCTGTCATTTTGTTACAGTTTCAGCTTAATCACTTATGTAGCAGCAAAAGGCAGTCCCACCACTCGACTTGAGGTCCAAAATTACTTGCCTAGCATTGAAGGCTGGGCTTTCTGCAGTCTGTTAAGAGGAAGAGAAGGACCTCTGGTTACTGATTCAGAACATGTAAGCAAGATCTTCTCTGAGTCACCCTCTAGAAGAGCCTGTCCCCATGAGCTTTTGGGTTAGGTACCCAAGCCCAGCTGTGTTAATGTTCTCTGATATTATGTTCCCTGTGATTACATCCCTCTGGATGCTGAGCAGCTTGGGATTTCCTTCTTGCAAGCCATGAATCCCTGATCATAATTGGTACAACTGGTTTATAAAATGCTGAGAGAGAGAGAGGACCTGGATTTAATTTTATTTGTTTGTTTGAAATTTGATGGCAAGAATGTTATTTCCACCGTAAATGATATCATGATTCTATGATATTATACTGTGGTCTGCGAGAAATGTTGCTGAGAGACCTAAAATGTTTTATGAATTGTTATAAAAAAGTTCCCTTTATGGAACAGTGTCCTTTGGGACAGATGCCTTTTCCTTTTAACAATGTCTCTCACATCATGTGAGAACAGATTTGCATTTTCTTAGGCAGTTTTGGGTTTGTGGAGGGATCTTAAGCAGCAGTTCTTTTTGATAACACCACTCATACACATGTTAGCTTCTAGCTATAATATAATTATGTTTAAGCCTATATTTATGCCCCTTTACAGGGAATTGAGGATCCAGACATAAAATTTTCTCAGCTATTTAGCAGTAAAAAAATAAAAGCGCTCTTCATAAAGTTAGCTAACTAACATTCCATGTATTTGTTTGGTTTCGTTTTCTCAGCATGTTTTTATCACCTATAACTGGAACAGAAAGTAAGAAGTATAAACTCAAAAATATGTGCATGGTATAATTTGTTCAGGGAAAGAACTAACATTGTTTGCAGCAATGCAGTGGGAAAAGCTTCTGTTGGTTCAGGGAAAAATATAGATCAGCTTGAATGATCAAGCTGTATTTGTCTCCATTTAGGCTGTATTAGTGACAGTGCCAGCAGTAGAAATGTGTGCTGTCATCCATGCACAGCTATGAAAAATTCCTCAAATCACTGAAAATTGCTCCTAGTTTCAGTTAAATCAACAATAGTTTTTAGAAGGTGAAAAATGTATTTCAAAATATATTTCTGCATACTATTAATATAATCTGATCTTAAACTGTAAGCACTTCACAGCATAGCAACATTCCAAGCCATTCATTTGCAGAAAGAAGTACCATATGCAGAAAGACACTAAATGAGTTGCAACTCCTTTAAATGTAGTTCTGAAAACCTGGAAATTTTATTCATTTTGTACTGTCAGAGGAGACCTGATTGTTTTAATGCCATCCTTGAAATTTTAGCTTTTCAAATAACAAACCCAGGAAGATCAGGTGCCCTGTGAAAAAGGTGGTATTTATTTCAATAATTTCTTAATTTTTGTTTGTTTGTTTGGAAGATAAAACTTTTGACAGATCCTGAATTTGTTTAAAAAAATTTTAAGGCAGGGAAGCATATATTAGTTGGAAGCACTCTGAGCACAAGCAAACATGATGAAATAGGTGGGACTGGGAACAAAAATTTTGTCTTACTAGGTTTATTAAAATCACTCTCTGGGTTGTGTGAATGCCATGAATGAAGAAATAAAATTGCTTGCTCACCATGACAGCACAAATGTAAATTGTGTTGTGTGCCAGATATTCTTTCCAGTGCTTTGGACCCAGACTGTGGGTTATAGCTCAGCTGCTCCCCTGCACTGGGCTTCTGAAGCAAAGCTGGACAAAGAGCAGCAGTGTCTCTATGAGGGTTTAGTGCCTACATCCACAGCTCATCTTCCCCTTACCCTGCCTGTTGCCTTGTCATAAACCAGGGGTTCATCTTAAGCTGTGAGAATAGGTGTTTTTTACTAATTACTGCAATTTTTTCTGGCATCCATGCTGGTGCTATAAAAGCACAGAGATTAACTTTCCCATATTAACTTTCTAACGGTGTTAACCCCACTGCTTCACTTATTTGTGAGAATAAGGGCTAATGTCCCGTGGAAACAGGAACTGGAAAGTAGTCAAATAACAATGTAAAATTGTTTGGCTTATATCTTGCACTCTCTTCTCCCATAAAATGCCTCATACCATCAATGAAGGCTTTCTCAAAAAAGAACAGCAATGTTTGACTCTTGAACTCTGGTGTGTTGGTGACCAGCCACGTTTTGGGGCACAGCTTTGCTGTGCTGTGCACCTGGAAAGTTTCTGGTAGCAAGTGGTGTTCCTCATGTGGGCAGGCAACTCCTGTGGACAGTTTGAGTACAAATGTCCTGTTTCAGAGTCCAGGAGGAATTATCTAAGGTGGATGTGGACTTTCCCATTGTATTCCAGCAAGCCACAGTGCCCGTGACTGTTTGCAAGAGCATTTCATGATATAAATGTAACCTTCATGCCTGCTCACCTTGCATATTTTTTCAGGGTCTTTGGCCACTAACTAGTCCATAACAATTACAGTTTTGTCATTGTTGTAGCTATTATTAATAAACTAAAATTGTTGAGTCTTACTCCTTTGGCAGTATCTATGCGTTTCTCTATCTGGGAATATACACTGTAAAAAGAAGAAACTTCAGATTTATATGTGTATTTACATGTTGCTGCTGGAGTTGAACCGTGGTTTCTCGCACCACAGTGGATGATAAAGAGTCCTTGTAGATGTATTTGTCACATTTCTTTCCAGCTTTCACCTGCTTATAGCTGTTATGGCTTATTAGCAAATGGCTGAGGGAGCTCGGGCTCACACTGGATCAGTAATGTTTGTGGTTTACAACACCTTCAGCAGAACGAAGTACATTCTATCCACGTGTAAAAGGGCTGTGTGTGCAAATCACACCTTGAGGCACTGACCAGAGATGCCAGAAGTAGGCTGGCTGCAATTCAGGCTGGCACACTTGCCTGCTGAGGTGTCCCCTGGTTTGCATGCAGGGAATGTGGAGTGTGTTTATATTTTCCTGTCGCTAGGTTCTAATAGGTTTTCCTATTTCAATTTTTTTCACTCGAAAGAGGGAAAAACCTTTTATTTTGTTCTCACTTTGTCAATCTATTTGATACCTCTCTGTTAGTTTAAGGACCACATGTGGCCTTTAATTATAGTTGTAGAGTAGAGGCTGTTCTGTGCACTCTCCGCAAATTGTACAAGTGTAGAAAACAATGTAGCTTTCCACCATATTTAACACAAGATTTTATAATATGATCTTTAAAAGCACTGTTTGCAGATGTAATCCAGCAAAAAAGGAAATAGGGATATCAGAGCAAACATCTCAGAAATTAAATACTGTGAGATTTTCTGATAACAGTACTAGCTTATTTTTTTATACTGTCCTATATTTATGCTGTTTCAAATGCATAAAATTAAAATGAACTACCTTTTATTTTCTAACTCTGGAACTTTAAAAAAAATAGTTAATGAGAAGTTGATAGAGAAGGATATACAATGTTGGGTAGAGAAGGATTTATATTGTTGAATTTAGATTTAAGATAGCTTGCTGCACCCCATAAGAAAGTGAACTGTTTTTCCTGTTGGAAAAAAGAATCAAATAGTTTGCCATGAGTAGTTCTGGCTGAGTGGGATTTTGGTGCTGGTGTGATGGTTGAGGTCACTCTTGTCTTGCTTTAGGCATCTTTTCAAATTGTAGTTTGAGTTTTTCTTAGCAAGTCTTAGAGACTTTCTTATTGGCACATCTTAGAGAAGTAAATCCAAAATTAAGGGATTTCATAATGGTAGAAAATGGAATTAATCATTATCTGATTCTGTTCACACGTGTTAAGTAGATATTCACATGCTCTTTGTTTGCTACAGTTTTGGAATTTACTTTGAAAGATACACCCATCTGTATTTTCTGGTTATTGTAAACCATCATCCAGTTAGGTAAATGGTCAGCTTCCCAATTTGCAGAAATACTTTGGCCTTGGAAAGTAGCCTTCCATTGCCATCTACACTAACTGATTGACCCGATAATGGAAACAGAGGTTCTTTCTAATCCTGAAAGAAGTGTTCCTTTGAGAAAATTTCCTAGAGGGGCAGTTGCTTTAGATTCTTCTGGAAATGGAGTGCAATTGAATTTGCACCATGAATCCCAGAGCACTTTAGATTTGTGGAGCTGGTCTTTGTCTGTGCTGTAGCAGAAAAGACAACTGGATGTAATTTTGCAAGATTCAGTATTTCCAATGAAGTCAGCTTTAGAGATTCTTTATCCAATTTGTTTATTATATACATTCTTCTTTTTCTTCACCCTGTAAAACAAAACAAATGCCTTATTTTAAAAAATTCTTTCACTTTTGAGTATCCATTCAAAAGAACAGAGAATGACAAAATGGAGATTACTGCCATGTGCCTATATTTCCCTCTTTGTATCTAGATTGTACTGTAGTCTTGAAGCATGAATACCTTGTCTCCTGAGAATCATGTAAATTACATACATCTTGTGTCCTTCTTCCTGTTTCTTATTATTCTTATTATTTCAGAGGACAGGGGACATCTCTAGCTGTGACACCTCTGCATCACAGTACTCCACTTACAAAAACTTGTAGTGTTAAAGAAGTCATGCATCCAATTCTGTAATTGCTACTTTTGGTATGTTGACATGGAAACCATTTAAGTGGTGTGCTGCTGCATCTGGTTTGCCAAATATTCAGAGTCCCTACTCATAAATTGTTCTTCCTTTTGATAATGAGCAGGAGCCCCCACGATTTCCACAGCTCAACTCAGGAGACAGCCGAGAAATAGAAAAACATTTTTGTATATGAAGTCCCTTATGATTTCATGTGGCCATGTTTAAAATTTCTCATTTAATATATTTCAGTGGGAAAAGTTACTATGCAATAAAAACTGGATCATAATACTTATATTTTAGATGGAAATATATATTGTTTCTGGATCCTCTGTCTAGAATAATGGATACATAAATTATAAGGTGAGACACAGTTGCAAGTAGTGCCAAAAATGTAGATTTGATTGGCTGTAAATGCACTCAGTGATTTCACTTCAGCTATTCAGAGCCCAGTGCTGGAGGGGAGAGCCAGCAGCCCTCAGCCAGTGCACATGAGCAGGGTCTGCCATTGCCTGGTGTCAGGCAAACTGATCAAATGCTTATGAAGCAAGTTTGTTCTTGTTTTAGAGTCTCTTTAAAAGCGACAATTTAATGAGACCCATTACTGTCAGCTGTGGCCAGTTCCCTCTCCCTCCTCCCAGGCGCTTAACAGGGAAAGGAGAGATTTATAGCTGTGGTGTAACCACTCCAGTGGGCTACTGTTCACTCCTCCTGCGAGTGTCCTCGCTGGCTGCTGTCCAGATGAATCTTCCAAACAGGAGAGAGGTCTTCCTGTTTCTGGAGTGCTTGCCTTGCTTGGACCCCCATGCGCCAGATAAATATATATGCAAATTATTAGGTCCTTGCTTCAGTGTGCGTCGTGATCCGTACTTGCTTTCTGCTGGTCCAAAAGAGTGGCAGTGCTCCAGATTTAGCAATATTTAAGCAAAGCATGTAAGAGAGAGAGCTCTGCAACCCATCATTTTTTAAATGAATGAGCACAACCATTTTTTACAGGATTTTTGGATCACGGGATCAGGGAATTCTCAGATGCTGCTCCAAATGGTCTTGCCCCATCCACATACGTCGATACTAATGCATAGTGGTTGTTACATGTACAGAAACAAAAGTGAAAACTACATATTTTTTTTTAAAGGAAAGAAAAGGGAGTTTTAGGTGAACAGAAGAGATGCATGCACAGCATCCAGGAACCAAATGGATGAACTAACTAAAAAGACCTTTCATCTAAGTCCATGTGATTTTCATAAACTGAAAGAATGATCATCTTGTGATTATATGAGCTCTGTGCTTGAATCTGGCCATTGATTGAAGTCTGGCAAGGGAGAGAGAAAACAGGAAAATATCTTGCTAAGATTTTCCTGTGTTAGATTAATCAGCTCCAGTTCATTCACTCGTCTCTGAAAGGTCATGCTTTCTTGTCAAAGTTGTCCAGTCCGAGACTCTCCCTTGCTTCCCTACAGCTTAGCTGAGTGATCCACCGTGCAAGGTGGATGCAGCACTGCATTTGTCCTGAAAGCTGCAATGCTTTTTCAGCATCTCTGTGTGATTTGTGTTGGGGTTTGCAACAAAATGCAACTCTCTGATTAGTGCTACCCTAAAAGTCTCTTTTGCTTGGAGGAACTGTCAGTTGATTGCACTGACTCTGTTTCTGCAGTTGCTAATCTCTTGCGCTGGCACAGACCGCATTTCATCCACCTTTCTCAGCCTGCTTTCCCATGTTGTCCAGACCATTTTGACTGTAAGTGCTCTGACTGTGTACGGAAACTGGGCAGGGGGATATGGCCACCATCTCACTCTTAAAAATGGTGGGTTTTCCAAGCTGGTCCAGCTCCAACTCATCCCTCTGCTGTCGCCTTTGGTAATGAGTTTCAGCTGCAGTGTGGAAAGGTAATTTTCCTTGACTACTGCCAGTACTAGAGAGCCAGACTTGCATATTTCTGGGTGTTTACTTGAACTCTGTTTTCTAGTCTCCAGGCATCCAAGTTTCACTAAACTCTAGGCTTTAGAGGATTTTAGTGGATAGTTCTATATTAGCAAAGTTTCTTTGTCACTGAACACAGGACAATGAGAGTGCAGCATAAAGTAGCAAGTACAAGATATTACTTGCCAGATTTTAAGAGATCTGGTACAACATATTTGTTTAGATGTCAACTGTCAAAACTAAGAGCAAAAAAAAATTATGAGAAGATAGTGAACGTGTGTTGATGAGTCATTCAGATAGATGACTGAAAAATGTACCAGGAAGCATAATGCTCAAGACATCTGGTTTATTTTGGCATGTTTATGTCCATGTTATTTCTTCTGAGTATTTTTAAGTTGCTTTCTGCATTGTTTTCTTATGTCACTTCACCCCTCCTCAGAAACTTCTTTGCTGCGGCTCAGGCATGTTTAAAACTCCTCCCAGGTCAGACAAAGAGAGTAGAAACATGCTAGCTATTGAAGGTAAGCAGGGGCTGTGCTGTGGCATGGCCAAAGCCAGCTCTTTGCCAGCACCCACCCAGCCAGCCAGGCTCAGGCTGGGCTGCTGCAATTGGCTCGGGTCAGCTGGGGCGAGAGCAGGGAAACAGCTGGCTGCGCATGCAAACTGCAGATCTCTCTGCTAGCGTGAGGGGAATTGTGCCTCAGCCAGCTTGCAGGCATATATAAATATTTGTGGCATAGTTTGCATTATTATTTCAGCTGAGCTCTAAACATTCGGTTGCTGATAGCGGGAAAGAAACTAGTGCTGCTATAAATTTCAAATGGTGCAGAAATGCAGGGATTTTTGTACTGGCTGACAATTAAACAAAGTCCCTGTGCCTCTTCTGATAAATAAGTCTGCTGCCAAATATGTGCGGGAACTCTGCAAGCCTTTGTGGGTAAGGCTGGGAGGGGAGCAGGACACAAAGCCTGCCTGTGCAGGGAATTTCCTTGGAGCACACCTTCTTTCTCCCATGTAGGTTTGTGTTTGAGCTCGCCCTTTCCTCTTCACATGTTTCCATCTCTGCCAAGCAGCTAAATGGAGAGGTTAATTTGAGAGACTGCTACAAGTAATTGCTGCATGGTAATTGCATAGCTAACATGAGTATCTTCCTTGTCCTGCCTGTTGCAGGATTGTGCGTGTCACTGCAGGGGCATAGCTTGGTGGAGATTTTTTGTTTGTTTTACTAGGAGGTCCACTACTTTACTAGAGTAGATGTTTAGTGTCGTTCCAGTGTAGCTCTCTGCAAAAAAAAACCCCTGTGTACATCCTAGTAAAATTGTGACATTGTCCATGGAAAATGGTCCCCCCTCTCCAGCCATCTGAAAACCCCAGCAGATAAAAACAAAGACACGAATTATGAGCATTAACCAAAATCAGTCATACAATTGAGGGATAAAAATTGAAAAGTCTTCTGTGATTCTTTGCTTGCATGCAGGAGGGCAACTACATAAATGGTTTGGAGAAGTGTCATTCTTTACGAAGAAATACTGCACTTAATTAATTCTTGCTCCTGGGAGGTCAACCTGGGGCACTCATTATTGTCTTAATTGGTGGTATAAATCCTGAGGCACTGGAGGGGAAGAGAGGAAAAAAACGATGAGCAGTTAGCAACATACAGCCTTTTGGATAAGTGCTATCCAGTTGTACAACCATCTGAGTGACATTTTATGGTTTTATTGGGTTATAGGTCTGATCCTTCACAAATTAGGTTAAAGGGAATTGATTTGCATAAACAAAAATATAAAACAACAGCAAAATGCAATAATTCATTCTTGAGTTCTCCATTAAACTGTGTGAAATAACTCAGAAAAGCACTTCTTTGATCTTCTGTTATTTGTATTAAATTATATTCATTACTCTTCCCATCTGGAGTTTCATAGCAGGCCAAAAATCATCCTACAGACATGACTGAAAGGAAGTTAACTGTAACTTTTTAATTATATACATTCCATCTCCTCTTTTTTCTTAATTTGAAAAAAGCAGATGGAAGCGCATACCAGCGCCTTCCTCTCCGTTTAAATCACTGAAGTGGAGAAGCAGAAAATCTCAGCCGTTCTTTCCCCTCACATATTGTTTCAAGGTGATGACTGTTCTGTCTGGAGACTTTGACGTGTTTGCTAAAAAGGTCAGGAGTTCAGTGAAAATCGAAATTGTGGAAAAATGCATGTGTAGTCCTAGAGATGCCGTGGTACCCTTGCTGGAAGAATCTGGTTGTTGCAGATTTGCAGATGATGGAACACATCTCCCCTCTTTTGTTGGTAGCTGCCTCTCTGCCAGCTGGCCAGCAGAAGTGTTTCAAACTGCCTAGAAAAAAAATAGTTAATGTTTTGATAGTTTTGATTAAATGAAGGTTTATGGAATCAGAAGATGTTTTGGCAAGGGGCACAATAAAACATGGTGTTTTTTCCCAGCCTCACCGGGGGCTAATGGCTAATTGGCATTACTAGCCCCATGAACAAATTTTTTTCAAGATCTGTCATCGGAATTTATATTTTTTTTTTGCCCTGTGAAGACAATAAGACCTTTTTTCACCTTAGAAACTATTAGGATTTATCTAACATGGTCTGCTCTGTCTTTGCTGGTGAATTTTTTGTAGTTGTAGATGAGTATCCCCACTGTGGTAGCTTAGAGAGGATTGACATGTTCCTCATCTGCTCACCCATGTCCTTTGGGCCCTTTTCTCTTTTTAATAAATGAGAAAACCCTGAGATATTTCAAACTTTTCCATTTGTGTAACAACAATGAAATGATAATAGACCTTTATTCCCCATAGTGGGTTGCTCTTAAATACACAGGTCTATATTTCCATCTGCAAGATGTGGGATGACAGCAGCTTATTTTTATTGCATTTTGAGTTCTGTCAGTTAAAAAGAATGAAAATCACTTCCACACTGGTTTCAAGAGCAAATTTAGGTTTCTTTGGCTGTAGAATCTTAGGCCTTCTCTTCATCTGCAGAGTAAATGGCTAGACAAGCAGAAGTGTGGATAGCAAGCTGGAAATACTGGCAATGACAGACAAACCCAGAGCCCTTCTCAGGGTAGGCTGGTGCTGAACTCCCCCACCACTAGCTGGCTGGCATTTCTAGGTGCTGTCTACCAGCTATTGAAATTTAGTTTTGCAAAGATCTTCCTGTCCTGCCCTGACATACATCATCATCACAATTTCCCTGCTTTTTGGCAGTGAGCCTCCCTTTACTTATTGTTGTAGCTGCTTCCATTTTGTGCCAGCGGTGGTTTCCAGCCACAATGTCAGACGATTAATTTGTTTATTCTTCAAGCCATGACTTCCCAAGTGTGACAGACAGTGCAGACATCCTGGAAAAGTGCTGTGCAACTGGGAATAAGCTCATTTGAGCTTCCTTTTAAATAGCTGCTTTGGTAGCGTTGATTGCTTGTGGGGTCTCCTGTTCTGGCTGCAGCCATTTTGCAGTGTGTTTTGTCTGTATGGTGTCACTGAACAGCACATGCTGGGTTGTAGGTCTTTGTACGCCTTCCTACACAACTCCAGTTGCAAGCTTAAATATTACCAAGGCCTCCCAGAGTAAATATTCCTGTTAACAACTAAAAATTGTGTGTCTTTGCCCTAGCTTGACTGTTGAGCCTACTGGATTTGGTAAGACAGGGGTTTTTTGTTCCCTGGCTGCTGCCACTAGTTATTAAAAATACTGCAAACTACATTTAGTTCGTGCACTTCCTGGGCAATTCCCTGGTCACAGAAGAAAGCAGTTTTGTGCAGATCCCATCACTGACAGATACCTTACATGTCTGTTGATGCTCCACAGAGAGCAGGAATGGGAGCTTTACCTTCTCTAAATATATTTTACAGGGCTAGCAAGGAGAGAGGGTAACTTAAATGATTAAAATAGAGTGATTGAAAAGAGGCTATGCATCACAAACATTTCTTTTGTAAAAAATGCACATATTTCAGAATGAAGCTAAAGGCAGAGGTTTCGGGTGTGTGGTAGGCTGGATTTTCTTTTCAGTTGTTTCTGGTATTTATCTTTCCTCTCAGAGCTCAGTCAGAGTTTATAAATGACTGATAAACTGTACCATGGAAAAGTCCTTCCTATTCCTTTGTTTCTTTTACAATAAAGTAGCAATATGATTCACTCAGAAGCTTATTTTGCAAATTTACCAAAGATTGGCCTCTAAATCTGCAGGAGTCATAGCTGGCTGCCTTTATTTGGGGGTAATCGAAGCTGAACCAGCTGAACCAAGCAGGCTGTTCAAACAGATTGAGCTTGCAATAGCCCTTTGCTGCTGATTACCCTGTCCCTGGCTTGCAGTGCAAGTTTTCAGCTTGTAAGCCCACTATACCGACAAATAAGACTTGGCATGCCCTGTGCTGGCAAAATATTTCTAATATAATGCTGTGATCAAATGATCCATCTCTTCATGCATGTGCATAACTTGAGCTCTAAATCATCTGCCTTGTCAAAATCAACTGGACAGTGAAGGAGAGGGAGTTGTATAGACTCCCTATCAAATGTAAGGGTAGGAGTTCATGCTAACAAATCCATAAGACTTAATAAGTTTAAACACTTAACTTCATCTTGAAGGCTTATCCTTAATGAGGTCCTTTGTATTCAGATAGCCAGTGGCATAACGGCGTACAAAATATTACTGAAATAGTTAATGTTCTATGTGGGCACTCTGTTTGACTCATTCAAAGGCAAGTTTGAAAGTCTCAAAGTTTGACTCATTCACAGGTAACTGCTGCAAAAGTAAGTGGTGAATGGGATGAGGTGGTTTCTTTGGCATTGTGTTGAGGTTGGATTGGCTAAATAGATTATTTACTTCTATGCAATAGACCTAGGAAGCCAGGTTTGCTCCTTGATACATACGGTTTCACATATCACTCTCTGCTTTCAGTGCAGCAGATAAGATACCAACACAATTAAAAGTGAAAAATAATCTGTCTGCTCTGCCACTGGTGGATGCTCAGGGAACACACGCTGATACAATAGATTTCTGAATAATTTATACTCAGCATTTTTTCCTTGCACTCGGTAAATGAGGATGCCTAATGTGGCATGGTCAGAGTGATATTCTATCTGTCATCCATTAAGATAACAAGATTGGTGGGCCTGGGAGGAGCGTGGCATGATACACAGAAAAGATGACATTAAAAATTGAAATGTTTGTCCAAAATGTTCTGTGTAAAGGAAGCTGATAAAAGCAGTTCAGAAAAACAGAATTAATTCAAAAGTGTGATTTCCACAAAGCTTTGTCTTCTCTAAAATAAAAACACAAGATCCGTGTTCCTTTCAAAAGTTGTGGATAAAAGGAATATTGGAGTAAAACACTATTCCTGATAGGCCTTCAGTAGCTTCTTCTACTTTAAATTCAAGTACTTTATAGGTGCTATCAAAAACAATTATGTATGACAGTAATGCTTTATGTCTCACAGAATGGAATTTTTTTTTATATTCATAAGGCTTTTTAAATTACAAAGAAAGAGTCATTTATGATTGTTTTTGGCACTGGAGTGTCTCATCTCCCATCAGAGGGTGTTAATTTGGATGAGGTGCTAAAATATTTGCATAAAAAATGGCTCATGTAAATATTCAGCCAAACAGATTCATTTCAAGGTGATTGTATTATAGTAGTAGTATATTGTTTTCCAAAAGCCAATAGGCACTAGAACTTGATTAATTAATAAGCAGTGGTGGTTTTCAATCTCTGAAGTTTCTGACAAATTCTTAACATCAGGTCACATTTGGATTTTTTTCATGTTTTTTTAACCGTTGGGGTTCTGAGATCAGATGGGAGTAATTTGGCAGGCAGCATTTGCAGGAAGACTTAGGCTTGCTTCTAACTTCAGTGTTTTTAGTGAGAAGGCCACTGTTACTATACCTATGCTATTTGGAGCCCAGCCTTGAAAGGGTTTAAATTTTTCTGTTTAACTGGGCAGCAAGCACCTGCTCTGTCATCTCCATGTCCTGCACAGTTTTCCTTCACTGAAGAGCTGCAGTCGGGGTCCAAACCCCTGGAGAGGGAAACACAGGACAAATATCTCTTGCCCTGTTTGCAGTGCCACAGATAACTTGTGGCTGCACAGGTGGAGATAGGTGGGAAAGCTGAGCCCCCAGTGCCAAGCAAATGATGCTTCTCACCCAACAGTGCCTGAACTCCTGTCCTTCCCCTTAGGACAGCTTGGTTTGGGGTTTGTATGCAAAGATAATTATAATCTTAGTGCCTGTCCAGAGGAAAATTTAAAAATCTAATCTTTTTGATGATGCATTGCTGAGATTTTAAAATGAGTTTGTCACAAATCTTACAAGGAATGCTATTCCAATGCTGACTTCAGGAAGAATACCTGTGAGTAGGCACTAATACTTTAGAGAACCATGTCCTTATCTTTGACCAGAACCACCTTACACCTTTTTTTCACCTGAATATTTTGTGTAAACAAGTTCATTTTTATTTATGTTCCGTGAGTAAGTCCAGGAAGAAAATCAAATACAGGTGTTATAAAGTAATTTGTCAAACAGCAGTCAAAGCTTCCACAATTAGTATCCTCCCCTATATCTTTCACTCTGTGGAGGACATTGCCTGGGGAGGTTAGGTTGATGAGAAAACTGTCTTCATTTCGACCTGGAGATCTGCTTTTTCCAAATTTGTTCTTCTTAAGCCTTTTTTATTAGTAATGAGTTCATGAATGCTTTATACTTGCTGTCTGCAGATGGATCACATTTTTCAGTTGCGCTGTGTGCTCAGCTTTGACTGGTAAGGACTGAGGCAGCCTCCTCTGCTTTCCTTCCTGGTAATTAAATATAATTAAATAATTGTGTTTTATTGTTTATTATTATTACTATTATTATTATAATTATTATATTGTTTAATATTTAAATAATTATACGCTGGCTTATAAGGACGCACACCCTGCAGCTATTATATCAGCACAACCGACCAGTAGGTGCCATTAGCTACTGGTTATATTTTGGTAAAGTGCAGATGTATTTGGAGGAGACTGTTTCTTCATTTCCCAGTATTAGGTGACTTGTCCATTTGGGCCATTTTGTTTCTTGCCCTGTGAGGCTGGTGGTAGGAGAGTAATGCCATTGGTGGCTGTGGGTGTTAAATCACCTGCAGCAGCACTGGCTTAGGCTGGCATGGCTGCCATAGAAGTTACCAGTTTTGGCTCATCCTGCATGTTTCCAGCTAGAAAGTGATGACCAAATAAGCTGTAGAGAGACCCTTGAAACAGCACAGCTCAGATTTTCTGCCTGTTGAATTAAACCAAAATAGATGCCATAGAGGCCTCACTGTTTTTGTTAGCCACATTAGCAATTACCCCAGAGCTGGGCATCACAGGGTGATATCAAAGCAAGAAAGGAGTGACTATTGCTTTAAAATTTCTTTTTGGCAAGCAAACAAAAGCACATACACTTGCCATACTTGCCATTGCTTCAATTCAAGCAGTGTTAATGATCAGAAGTGTAGAATATAAAATAGCAGTGTTTATTGATAACTTCAAAGGTTTTAATTACCCAAACAAATAGTTTTAAATTATTCTTCTGTGACCAGTAGCTTAAGGAAAAGATGTGGAAACCTTTTATTTACCTGTTTGATGGTAGTATTAAATATCTCCTAAAGCAGAGGAGCTAACCTCAGGATGAGGCTTGCCTATGCAAGAGCTGCAGAAAACTTTTGCCAGGGGTTACGTGATTAAGGAGGCATTTTTCAGTTCTGAGTGAATCTGAGGTATTTTCATAACATTAGCATCTATAGCGAGTTGGTTGTGCAAGGAATTTATGACCAGCCCTTACTGCCTGCCCTACCACTCCCTGATCATATAGCCAGAAAGTCTCCCAGTCAGCTCTGAACGATGGGAGTTTTGTCTTTTGAACTGCTCACGTATCTCAGTGAGCACCTCGAGGAGAGCCAGTTTTATAGTTTACCATGATTGCATCTTTAGACAAATGCATTGTGGGCACAGAGCTATCGTCTGCGGCATCAAGTTTACAGCTTCCCTGTAGGGTGTAAACATGTGGCTGGTTGAAGAGTTTTAACCTCTCAAGCCCTCCAACAAATATTAAATTGCTAACTATTCTTCCATAATGCTGTGATGTTGACTGAAATTTGACCCTGGTGCTTGCTGAAATGATTTTCAAAATCTGAGTGAGAAGGTTAAATAGCGCTGTCAAATTTCCAAATGTCTGTTGCAGAAATACCTTTGCTGCATATCTGTGGGTTGAGCTCTAAAATGCTTAAAGTAATCCTCTTTTTTTCTTCATTATTACATGATATTATCTAAAGCTTGGGGTTTAGTGCAGATAAAGAAATGAACTTGGGTTTTGCCTTTTTTCTGTACCACCTAACCTTACCATTTATGGCTATTTTTCTCTTTTTTACTTATTGAAGGAGGAGTTCAGTTAATAGTGTTCCTTAAGTACAAACCAGACCTCTAGGTTTCTTTAATTTCTGTTCAAGATTATTGTAATTACTTGATTATTTTCACAGCTGTGTCTGAGTAAGAAAAAAAGTGCTGTAATTGGCAACTTTTACAAGTTCACAACTCAATAACCTGATACTGGAACTCTTCCACCTGCAGAAGCCTCGCTAATTGCTGTAGGAGTTTCAGCAGTTAAGAGACCTGGGTTTCAAATTATTTCTCTTTTGAGGTGCAGCCTTCAAACTAGAGAATCTCTGCAGTTACAAAAATAGATAGGACCTTCAGGCTGAGAGAGTCTGTTTGTTATTGGATGAGTGTGTGACTTCCAAGTGGATCTGTTAGGAAGGCTGTTGTTTACCCAACTCATTACTTACATTCATAAGCTCAAACCATTTTTAGTTGAGCTTTTTTGTAAAATCTAGGACTTCATTTCCTGAATGCTCTTACTAGTTCTAGCTTTGTTTATTTTGGCCTTAGGTTGCATTAGATAATTAGTTTTTATTTAAGAGATGAGTCTTACGTTGCAACAAACAGTACTAAATTATAGTAAGACTGAGTCTTTAAAGATGCCATACTCCAGCCATAACTTTGAATTTATTTTGTTATTTTAAAGCAACATTTGTGCCTCTCTCTAAGGTTTATGGAAAGCTCAGAAGCTTACTTGATTTCTTTTTTCTTGATTCCAGGGCTTTTTCCGCAGGAGTATCCAGAAGAACATGGTTTACACATGTCACAGAGATAAAAACTGTGTTATCAATAAAGTTACCAGAAATCGCTGCCAGTACTGCAGACTACAGAAGTGCTTTGAAGTGGGAATGTCCAAAGAATGTAAGTTGTCTCAGAAACAATTTATTGTTTGTCATATCCTACATATATGTGGCAGTCCTAAGGGAAAAAAAAGTTATGCAATTATGTGGTTGAAGCCAGTATCTGCGTTAATATGGAGGGAAAGGGGTATGAATTTGGTACACAAAACTTTAGACCTGTATTTACAGACTTTTGAGTCCTTCATTCTGCAACCCTAAAGCTGTGTGTTCTTACTGCCTGGACTCTCTCTGAAAGGTGAAATGAGCTGGCAAATGCTCTTCTCTAAACCTACAAAACTAGTAAACCTGTCTGTGCAAATCACACCAAAAACCCAAAGGATTTTCGTCTCCCTTCTTTGCTAGAAATCTCTGGTTTACCCTTTAAATTAACATTTTAAAATATTTTTGTAGAAATATGTGATATTTTCTTTTTCTAGTTTATTGGTATCCCCATCAAGACTGAAAATACAGCTTAAAAAAACCTTTCTCAGATTCCATGGGGTAATGCTTCTGAAACTTTCTCATTTTTGATTGGATTGATTGCAGTAGCGAAGAAGTCTCTGATGTATTGATCTGTTTGATTGTTGAGGGTTTTTACCTCTATCAGCGATGTTCTTGGTGTCAGTAGGTCAATTCCAGTAATAACCACTACAGAAATTTGGAGTGTGTGCATAAGAGAAGAGGGAAAATTGCCCAACACCAGTTCTTAACTTTAATTCTTGTGTGTTTAATTCACACACAAGAGTTTCTTGGAGAGAGTTTAAGATCACAGGAAAAGAAAAATTGACAATGATGAGGCATTTATGTCTGAACTGTGATTTAAACCAGTTCTCACCTTCAGCATTTTACATCCCTGAATTGTGTGGGACATCCCAGTAGTTCCCTTCTCTGTACTTGGCCAGGAGCTAGAGGTCCTAAAGTTTCATTTGTCCTTCCTCGCTGCGTCCCATTTCTCTCTCCCACTCTGTCTTTCCTCTCAGAGAAAGAAGTGGAGAAAGAACCAGATACATCCTTAGGACCATTGTGCTGTGTTTCCAGCTCCTTTTCATGGAAGTGTGAAGTTGTGGTTATTGGAAAGTTTCAAGCTACTAAGGGAGGAGGTCTTAGGATTTCCATTATTTTACTGTCTGTGTTAAGTTTTCTAGTTTTCTTGTGTGCCTGAAGTGCACTTATCTATACTTAGGTATAAATCTGTAGGAGTGGAGACCATGTTGGGAGTAAAAGAGAAGGTAGGCTAAATGCTAAGATATAAGATTGGATGAGAGGATTTTATTGATAGCTATTTCACTGCATGTGTACCTGTGCACATGGTGCCTTTTCTTTTCTTTGATAAAAACAGTATGATGAGGTTTGGAAGAGGAAAAAAAAGCACTTTTCTCACCTGAGGGTTTGTTGGTCTTGGGTTCCTAAGGACTTTATTGCTGACGTGGAATAGTAATCTTATTAAATGCTGTAACGTCACACTGGAGTAGGTTTTGGAAGTATCAGCAGTATTTCTAACATGTTAACCAAAGTTACTTTGGATAAACTATAAAAGACTTATTGTCTTTTAGGTGATGGATTGTTTTCTCCCATAGGGTAGCTGGAACTTTGCCAGCAGGAATTAAGGTTTTGCTCTGCCTGTTTCCTGGGATGAACCAGGTGAAATTGCCCTTTGGCAGTTGCCTTTATCTCAAAATTCTACAGACACAGAAAGGGAGACAACAGGTTGGAGAGGGAACAGGGGATCCTGGAGAGAAGTGAGGGATGTCCTCTGGCTGCGTTTCTGTAGAAGACATTTGCAAGGGAACAGAGAAATTATTTTAAATGTCATCAATTTGAATGCAGTGTGTCTTGTCTTCTGGGTTTAAGAACCAAGTCTGAAGTGATTCTGTGTTATCCCTTCATAAACAGGAGCTTTTCATCTCTTAAGAGATTTGAGAAACTATTTTCTTATCTGACCTTCTTTCATACATATCTCTAGGTTTCAACTCCATTTCTTTAGAAGTTTATGTAAACAAAGGCACATCTGTCATTCTGCTTTTTCTTACCAGACAGAGGTTTTTCTTTTTCCCCCAGTGCATTATTCACATTTTACTTTTTTTGTCTTCTTACAGTTCTCTTATCATGTAATGTGAAAGCCATGAACAAAGAGCAGAAAAATATATCAGAGAAATCTCATAGGGAAAAAAGCCTACAATGCTCAAACCAGTCCCAAATGGGAAAAGTAATCACGTTGGCACCTGCAAATAGGAACCCCAAGGTCTGTTCCCAGGAGCTAAGGAGGAGTAGATGCTGGTTTTCAGTATACAGAGTAATCTGTGTGTAAAAGCTACAGTCCTGTGTTTATTTGTTCTGTCTTTAAAGGGCATGCAAAAGTACCTGCATATGCAGCTCCCTTTGAGCTTAATGAGTGTTCCTCCAAACATCAGAGGGGAGATGGGAACTGGGTGCATAGCCAGTGTGATAAGTAGGGGTTTAAGAACAGGGTACAGTGTTTGAAAGAAAAGAGATACTGAGCATTTCTTGTATGCTTTTATCTTGTTTCAAAGAATGAAGTGAGATGATGAAGGAATGCACCAATTTGCATTTCTTTATAGGTTGTTTTGTTAGTGTAGGGGGAAAAAAGCTATCTTTGGCCCCATTTTACTTCCAGATCTGATCAAGAGAGGTCAGTAACTACACTACCTCCAGGGCAGGAGTGGAGCTATTTGCCTTGTGATAATATCTGCAAGACCTGCTGAAACTGGATCCACCGGTGTGGGGACATCTTTCATTGTGTTGTCCCTGTTGAAAAAGTTTGTGCTCCAAATAGGTAGGACAAAGAGTGTGAGGGGAAACGACTTAGTGATGACTGCCTTATCATCCTACAACAGGACAAACACAGCTTGAAATAAAACCCTGCTGTCTTTAATCAGATACCCTTCCTTCAGAAACTCCAGAGCTTTGTCCCCGAAACCTGAGCTGCAGCTTCAGGGCCTGGAGCCAGTCCCTCCACCAGCATCACATCAGGTTTGGGGATTGTGTATGTGGCTGTCCCACCTCAGTTCATGTGTGAGTGCTTAGGGGAGTGCAGCTAAGGCTCTGGATCCAGCTCCAAACAACTTCTGTCCTTCGTAGCCTCCCAGTCTTTTTGGGTTTTTTTAATTACCACGTAGAGCCAGACAGTGATCGCACAGGATTCTTTTTTTGCTGCTGCTGAAGTGATAAGGCTACTAAGCTGACAGTGGCTCATTATGTGATGGAGAGCCTTAGGAAACTAACCTTTGCCCTTCTATTACGTGGTCTCTCCGCTGCTGTTGAAGCGCCATCCTCGGCGTGACCCCAGGTGCCAGCTCGCAGCTCGCTGTTGCCTGGACGCTGGCGCTCGGTGCTCAGGAGCTGCCGGGGTCACACGTACGGCGCTGCCGCCTGCAATTAAGGGAGCAGGCAGGAAGCTGGGCGGAACTCTCAGACAAGAATGGACTCTTTCAAGCAGGATGCTGCAACGGTCACTTTGTAAGGTGAAGCCAGCTCATAAAGAGAACCTAACTGGATTTTTTGTAGGGTATAAGGGGGAAGAAAATGGACCTCCCTTCTGTCACAACTGCCCAGCTTAGCCCAGCAGCTCTTCAGCTTCCATCCTTTTTCATAAACTGTGCAGGCTGCAAGGACTGCCACTTTACTTGATGATCTTTGGGGTCCCCTCAGACACACCCAGCCCACGTACCAGGGAGTGATGCAGAGAAGCCCTCCTTATACTGGCATAAACCTTGTCTGCAGTGAGCTCTAATAGAGCAAAATTATGTTTATAAAGGCACAGAATTGTTCCAGATTACTTCAGTGCATTGAAGCAATGTTCAGATTTACAAATCTGCTTACAATTAACCTCTCAAGAGGGAGGGAAGGTATGCAGGGAAATTATCATGAAGAGGAGAGAATCTGGTTTCTGTGCTCTGTATTTGTTCGGTTTTTTTTCAATTTGCCCAGAAATGTCTGTTACTCTTTGTCACAAACCTGAGTCTTATAATATTTAAATGTTAATGCTTCTTGGAACATATGATTACATTCTGCTACTGAACAATGAAATGAATGGATTTGCTTATTTTCCTTCTGGTTGAAATTGGCAAGCAGGAAACATCAACTTGAGGAACTGTCATGTTTGTATTTTTTATTTCTCTTCACATTTTTTCCGACTCCTTAATGAAGCATGATTCTATCCACAGTGAGTGGCTAAGTGGAGGGCTAGTCTGCATAGTTGCATTTGAGAAGTTCATGCAGATTTCACTGATGTCATTTTAAAGTGAATTAATTAGAATGCATGCAATCTTTATTTAGATGTTAGAACTGAACCGGGGTTATTTTATTCTTTTTAGCCAGCAGGAAGCACTGGATTTAGAAATTGTTTCTGCTTTGCTACAGGCTAGATTTTTAACTGGATGCCTAAATACCACACAGTGGCTGGGGGCTTTTTCAAAAATTCCAGGGTAGTTGCCTTGCCTATTAACTTGCTTTCTCGAGAGGCAGGAGCTAAATATCAGAGTGGAAATCACAAACCCCTGAATTCTGTTCTGGGACTCTGTTTCTTCTGTCTATATCCTACGAGCTGATTATTCTGTCTTTCCTATCTTGAGAGGTGAAAATTATGTCATTTCACAGAGGCTGGGAGACCTTGTATTGTAAGTGCTTTGAAAGTAGAAAGTTGTAAACTGTGAAAATACCAATTAAATTAAGAACTGGAGAATTTAGATAGTGGGGAATCTATGCCCAAGCCATAGAGTTCACATATTTTTCATTTTTTTATTTAAGGATGGATTGTTTTGGAGATTTTTTTTCTGTTGCTGACCAAATAGGAAGGCTTGTATTTATTTTTTCAGGCTGAAAAATTATCTTTTAAAAGATAATGCCAAATTCTCAGTATCCCTGATGGGGAGATTTTTTTAAGATGAGAGCAAGGCTAATAGGGAAGGGTCTTCCTGCAACAAAAAACACAGTGCTGTAGTGTCAGCCTGTGCTCTGCCAGGGATAATGCGCACTTTGTTATGCTGGGTGGCTGAAAATTATCTACATACAATTAAAATTCTCTTGTAGAGAACTGAGTTCTACTTGTTGTACATTGTTTCCCATGGTTAAACAAACATCTCTTGCTTTTCGCATCAGTTTTTTGGGTTTTTTTTTGTCTTCAAAGAAGCAGATCTGCTTTTCCTTTCTCCTTTTGGGGTCTGCCTCTTCTGTTTTAGCCTTTACCCCTGATTTTGCATAGCTTTCACTTGGCAGCTTTAATGTTTAAAGGAGCAACTTAGATTGAATGTTATTATCCATAATTTACTCTATGTTCTGTGAAGATGGTTATGTAATAGCAGTAATTGCATCAACTCACCTAATGAGCTTTCCCTCCAGTGCCATGTACAGCAGATTAATAGCCCATGAATTCATTTGCAGCTCGTTGTGTTTCAGAAAAGTATTTCAGGCAGCAATTAATAAACTGCTAAAGAAAATAACATAAAAAATGATTTTTTTTATTGTGTTAACTCTCCAGCTGAACAATTTATTGGCACCTATCATGATACGGCTAAGTAAATTCTCTTCAAATTCCTCAAGCAGAGTGTGATTAGTGAACCCTGCTCAACTCAAGACTGTCTGGTAATTAGTCTGATCTTTATATACTAAAATGTTAGGGAAAAGTAAGAATAGCATCCTAATGTTCTCTTTTTCTTCTATTCCTTGCCTTTCAGGCATTATGCAAATAGCTGTAACTTTAAACTGCAGCATGCTAGTGCTGCAAATTTTTTTCCCTTCCTTACACAGAAACCCCATAATTGTGTAAGCTAAGAATTGAAGACCTCGGCCAATAAACAACCCCTGGCACTGTTTCTGTGCTGCTTGTTGAGGGCTGCAGTGTCCCATACCTCCCAAGTGGTGGGACAGAGCCTGAAGCAGGGACCCGAGAAAGGTCACAGGGTGCTGCTGCCCTGAGGAAGGTAAACCAGGGGTCAAATGCCACTGGAGAGGGAGGAGAGGATGCCAGGAGAAAGGCTTGGAGAGGGAAAAGAGAACAGGGAAAGTCCTGTGTTTTGCAGTGTAAAATGGGATGAGGTGATTGAACCTAACAGGAGAAGAGCAGCAGTGAGATGCCAGGGCTGCAAGCACGTTTGCAGGGAAAGTGGGAGAAACTGCTGCATGTGGCCAACCATGCCAGGCTGCTCTGGAATTACTATTTCCATACTTTTTCTTTTGGTTAGTCCTAGTGTTTTGGGGTTTTTTAATTTAATATTTTTATCAAGTTTTTGATATTTTACATAATTTCTTTTGCAAAAGAAACAGTTATCTTCCTGCCACTACCATCCCTACTCTCCCAATCCAAAATAAGCACTTGGCGTGTCTTCAAAACTAGTGAAATATATATTTTAAAATATTTTCCCTCATTTTGAGCTCGTGAGGACTGAGTAAGTATAAAGGGAATTCCTTCAATAAGCTCATACAGAGATTGATTACATGTCCTCAGCTGGAAGTTACATTAAGACTTATTCACTAAGGTATAGCTACCGTGGTGAACTTTTCAACGCTCTCTGCTGTCTCTATGACAACACAGATCCTGGCAGAAGTTACCAGGGCTCATGTGCTCTCTGCAGCCTTTGTCTGCATCCATCAATCCTAGTCCTCGATGACTGTAAATGTGTGCCTTTCTTACATTTTTGCTTAACAAGGTGTTTTATTAAATTTGTGACACTTCTAAAGTTATTACACTAATCATTTGTACTGCAGTACCCAACCATGCTCTGAAAGAGATGTGCTTTAAGAAAGGACTTTCTGAATGGCTCTCCATCTTGTCCTGTGGAAGATATTCAGCTGAGTAGCACGCAGTCCTTGCACAAGTACAACTTTTCTTTTATTACAGGTGCTTAAGTTTTAAGATAAGTAGAGCCAGTCCAAGTTCTGCTTAAACCTGCAGCACACTCCAGAGAAGTGCTTCCTACTGTTCAGTGCTCTAGCAAAGTCCTCAGACCTTGCTGAACCAATCTTTATTTTTAAAGAAGCCCGTGGTGCGTCTGTTGCTGCTTGCAGCTCAGGTTTCTGTGGCAGTCCTGCCATGTGCCACCTTCTGTGGACATCCTTCTTTGGAGATTGGGCTCTTCCTTTAGAACAGTTAGCATTGACACAGGTGCAATTTTTCATTTTTTTCATTTTACATCTTCAGGGTGTTTTAGGAATCATCGGGTGCTTTCTTCTTTGTCAGTTTCCCAGCAAAAGGGGTTTTGGGCATATACCTCTTATAAAATCACTTCTCAACATAGATCTTGTTCTTTTCCTGGCCTTTTTCTGTTTTTTTTCATCTCCCACTTTGGTTTATAGCATTATTCCAAATTGTACATGTAAAGACACTGGTTCTATGCATTTGCATATCCATTGCAGGTCGCCTTTCCCTCTTCTGGGATACTCAGTTTAGTATCTCAGCTGCTTTCACAGCAAGGAAAAACCTGAGTTATCCTTTCTGCCTTGTCCTGTGCTGGGCAATGCTGCGTAGGAGCAGATGGGAAATCTGGAGGTAGCCAGTCTCTACCCAGTCCTTGCACTCTTAAGAATGATGCTGAGGCCACAGTTGCTTCGTCATGCGGACATAACTGCTGAGACCCCAGTCCCATGACCTCAAAAGCTTTGTTTCAGAGCTTCCATTCTTCCTTTATACACTCAGTTCACTGCTTCGTATTCCTCATTCAGATCATTTTGTTGTTTGGGGACGCGGGGCATCTTTGCATCTCTCTTTCTAATTGCCATTATGCCATGTGGCTTGTGCTTTCTATATTGGCCCTTGTGGTTTCTCTGGTATCTTTTTTCTCCCTTTGAATGCCCTTTTATCCCTAATTTTTTTTATTTTGGGATGTTGAATCCAAAGGATGGAGAAATGTCAATGAGATAAATATCAGTCTGGGAACAAGCAAATTACCAGTGTTCTGGGCCTTGAAGCTAAACATGGCTTATTTGGTTGTCAGGCCAACCTGAAAATGTTATCTACAGTAGCCAAGGTTCATGAGAAATGCAGTAAATTGTTCCCAAGAGTTCTGGGAAGTCTGAACTGCAGCAACCCGAATGTTCCTGAAGGACTCTATCAAAGGAGAGGCTTATTTGGCCCTTCCCCTCAGAAGAGACAAATGTGAGAATGTGTATGTCTTCCTGCTGGTTTATATCACCAAACTTTTGTTTTCCTGGTAATCACTTTACAGGAGGTGGTCTTGCACAGGGTAGGCGCCTCTGCAAAAGGCAAAGAAGCAAAGCTCTGGCTGGCCTGTCTGTGGAGAGCAGCTCCCGTGCTGATGGTGTGGAAGATGGAAAGCAGGCACTCGGAGACCAGTAAGCGCTCAAAGACGCTTTAGGAGGATCTCTCCATAAGTAGATGAGGCCATGGATTTCCCTCTGCTGCTGTCAGGCTCTCACGGCTTGCTTTCATCCACTGGATGAATTGTTAGGGCAGAGGGAGTTTTCCATTGCCGTGCCTGCGATAAGCCGGCTGACACGTTGCAGCTCCTCCTGCTGGGATGCTGGCCCTAGGACTGTGCTCTAAAAATAGCCTCGATTTGTTTTTAGTTTGACTTTGTATCACATGCTCATTTTAAAATACATCGGAACAGTTAATTTCCAGTTCTTCAGCGCTCATGTGGAAAGTGTAAAGGATTTTTTAAAGTAGATGGTGTACAAGGAGTAGAAATAACACCCTTTCTATCCAAACTTAAATAACACTCAGCTGCCAATTCTATAAAAGGAAAAAGAAAGATCATAAGGCGTTAGAATTTTTAATGTCCTCTAGCCCAAAATGAACAGAAATGGTTTTGCCCTATCTTATTTTACTCCAGTACTTGTTTGCATGCTTGCCTATTTCTGAAAGCTCTTAAATGTTTAAATCTAGGTCTCATGAAAAGTCTGTCAATCAGACAACAGCTCTGAAACCTGACTTCTACAAGTTGTAGCTTAAAGCCCTACAGGCAGTGCCTGTGGCTGATCATCATTTAATGAACTGTTACTTCGTTTCTCAGTGCCATGCATCCATAACCAGTTGCTTGTTGTTGATATAAACAGATTTGGTAAGTAAATGTGAGGAAATTGCCTGACTTTGGGGACATTTACCTGTATTTCAGAGTTAAAGCCAAGTGGAATTCTTCCTTTCCCTTGGCAAAAAGTGCAACAGAAAGCAAACATGCTTTTAGTTGGATTACAGGCATGGTTAGTCATCTGACAGACAGTTTTAATGGAGTCAGAAAGACATGCTGAGGAAACATCCTGACCTACTTTTCTTTCTTTCTCTTTCTCTCTCTCTTTCTCTCTCTCCCTCTCTCTCCACCCCNCTCTTCTTTCTCCCTCTTCTTTCTCCCTCTTCTTTCTCCCTCTTCTTTCTCCCTCTTCTTTCTCTCCATAAAGTTAGACTTTGAAGGAACTAATTTTGTGATTTAATTTATTTACACTTCTGTATGATAGATATTTTTTGGTAACTGAATTTCATCTGGTTGTTTTTGTTTCTGTTAGGAATTGGGTTATAGCTAAGAAATCCATGTTCTTCACCCTTTGCAGGACAAAGCAATCAGCTTCAAGTTAATGAATGATTTAAGTCCAATCCTCCGAGGGAGGACTATACAGACCATTGAAAATAACAGACTAACAAAGTGTGTTACATTTGTATCATTTTCAATGCATTATATTTTTAAACATTTGCTGTCTTTAAACTTCAGGAAGAAGAATTGCTGGCAGACAGTGTTGCATTTTGCACTGCAGCTTTTTTTCCCCCTATATTAAGGAGGTTGATGCTCCACTGTCAGTATTTTCTTAGGGGCAGAACTGATGTATTTGAACCTGGGAAACTCTTTACTGTAAAACTTGAGAGCTTGGGGGAAAAAAACAAAAAAATTAAATAGGAAAACTTAGCAGTGGGGATGGATTAAAACGTCGCAGAGATACTAAATTGAATGATACAGGGTGATAAAGAAAATGTTTTAGAAATCCTGTAGACCAGCTAGCTCACTCCTTCAGCGACGAGCACACACACAATTTGTCAGATGGCTGAGGGGTGCCAGGTCCCTGGCAGAGAGCTGAGCTCTAATCACTTCACAAGGGTTTTTGGTGAAGACATCTCTCTGTGATTGAAGGAGCAGGAGAGGACATCATTCCTTGACACGGTGGTCGATCCAGGGACACTGTTTTCACCTGCTCTGTCTCTTCCTGTTGCCATCATTAACAGGTTTTCAGCTGTCACTCAGCCCTGGTGCAATGAGTGCTGCCACAAATCCTTTGCTTCCTCCCATCTCTCCTTGTTTTAATTCCCAGCTACCTGATTACAGTTTGCATCATAGAAATAGTAATACAGTGTTAGAGAGGCAGAAAATCTCTAGGAAGTCCTGAAGTTTCTGGGGAGTTTTATGTTTCAAAGAATCCACAAGTTACATATATTCTGAAGAACAGTATTTTTATATGGGAAATACATAAATATTGCAAAGTGCAGTAATTTTATATGCTGTGTACTTCTAGAGAATATTCCAGTGCCAGAGATTGAGATCTACTTTTTATAGTTCTAAAAATTAGGTACAAGGTGTTGGCTAATACATGAGAGTTTTTTTCTGTATCTCAAGAACGCTGATGGTGGCATTGCACAGGTCTTAGCCATTTTGTGAACTGGAGACACCAGCAGAGGACAAATCAGCAGTAAGCGAATATCCTTATGTGCTGAACTGCTGCACCTCACATGTTCAGCATCCCTCACTGCACCATAGCTGTCTGTCTTGCAAGGACTATCTTTCCCGTGTTTTTCTTGCCATAACACTTCTTCTAGGTGGCCTGTGACATGGTATGTTTTGATTCTAGTGGAGACACAACTAGGAAAAGACACTCAAAAGAGCGTCAAGTCTGATATTTCATCAAGCAGATTTTTTTTCTGGTACAGGAGTGTTGTTGTTGCTGGAAGATGAAGCATTAGGTTTAAGGGAGCTTGAGTTGCTCTCTGGCAGTACCAGTCTGCCTCTTTTGGGCAGGGAGCTCTCGTGTTTCCAATTAGGAGTCTTGTGAAGATTGGTGAGGGTCCAGAGCTCAGTGTGTGTTTGGTCTTGAAGTCTACGCTGTACTGTGCTGCACCATCTGGTTATCCCATCGAGTAGCTCCAGGATCAAACCCACATGATCCAGATCCTTGGAACAAGTGACCATTAGCTCATAAGAGCCTCTTAACAGCATTTTTTGCATGAAAGATGTTTGATCTGCCCTTTCAGTAATTTGGAAGAGAAGATCAATGCATACTTGCCCCCTTGTCCCTTCTTTGGATGCCTCTTCAGGTGAACACTGCTATTAAATCAGAACATCCAGAAAATAATTTTAAATGGAAAAGGAATGAAAATAATAAAAAAGAGAATAAATAAAAACAAGAGGACAGTTGTTACTAAGAAAAATAACCTCTATTATGTTCAAACTTCTCTCATAACACAGGGAAAAGCAAACAGGGCCAGAGGAGAATAAGCATAAATATTTTATTCCTTTAATTCTGAAGAAGGCTTAAATCCTGTTTGTCCTCAAAAGAGAGTCAAAGCCTTTTCTTGGCAACTTGTCCTGTTGTTTTCTAAGTCAGCTACAGCTATTTCACATGTTTATTAAGAACATTCTTCCTACTAGAATTTAGGCATTGTAAGGTGTGAACATACATAAACTGCATAGACATATCAACTGCCACTCATAGGGTTTGGAGTATAAACCCATGAGGTTTGGGGTCTTCTATCTTGGCTGTGGTAGTGAGGCAGGGAATAACCCTCTGATAAAGGGGCTTTGCATTAATGGAGGAGGAATATTTTAAAATATTCTCTAGAAACCAGGCTGTGGGAAAAATGAGGCAATTAAAAGGAATCACTAGATACCCTGTCTTAACAGTTTATTATATATATTTTTAATGAGTATTTAATCCCTAATGCTGTGTGATGGATTAGAAAAGAGGGGGACTCAGGCCTCTTTCTGTGCCTACTTTTATGTTTCCCCTTCATTGAACATTTTCTCTGGGCAAATTGTTTAACTTGAGCTGGTTGGAGGTGTTCCAGCACAACAAAGCTGTGCTGAAAATAACATTGGGTTGAATCCCAAAATGAAGAGTTGTCTCTTGTGTTCAGATTTGCAGAATCTCAGGATGAGTTAGAAGGAGGGCCGAGAAGGAGCCTTGTCTGTTCCTGTCCTCCATGTTGTACATCCCAGGTCCTGGGGGCCTTGGCTGCACTGTTTCTACCATGCAGCCTGGGCAGTTCTGCAGCTGACTGGGTAGGGACTGGGATGTTCATCAGCTCTTTTAGGAACTGAATAAACCTCTGCTTCTGGAGATGTTGAGGTTTTAGCCCATGTTTCCCATGGGGGTTGTAGCCCTAGAATGATATCCTGAGGACCTCATAGAAACCCTTCTGTTAGTGTATCTTCCACCTTGCACTTGCCACAGTCTTGGAGAAGGTCATCCTAGCTGGAAGCAGGCACTCAACCTGTGTACAATGAGTTCAGGGCCCAATCCCACACTGGTGACGGACATGAAAGATTTGTCTTCAGCATCTGTGAGCTAACATGGGGTTAGCGGACACCTGTAATGCCAGATGAACCTTTCTGGGATCCTTGCTTCTAGTGCCAGCTGTGGGCCACCACCATCCTTTAGTTAAGGACAAGCTGTGTGTTGAATTCAGTCTCCTTGCCCAGCCCTTGGCTTCCCTTTCAGACGTCATTTCATGTCCAAGTTGCATCCTTTGTTTTCATGGAGAAGTCTGGGAAAACTAGGTCAGTTTATCCAAGTAGAAATTATTATTTTATTGAGTTAACTCTGTGTTGACCTGCTGCCTGTTTGCCTTCTCAAAATGAACTCCCTTGTGTGCACTAAACCTTGCCCTGGAAGTTACAGAGCCCTCAGTAATCACTTTGATTTCAAATTTAAAAAAAACCAAAAAAGTCTGCTTTTCTTAGTATCTTTCTATTTCCTGGAAACAAGTGTCTGTCTGCTTTGCTTCTTGTGTGATCACTACATCAGGCTGGTCTGGTGTGCTGTGAAAGCACTTAATGTAAAAAGGGTATGTGCTGGCTTTACTGGGGATATTTTTAAGTATCTTATGAAGAAATCAAGATTTTATTCTGCTTGACCTTGACTGACAGTATTAAGCTCTTTAAGCCAGTCCTGTAGTTACTAGCACGCCTTCTTTTTAAAATAATCTGGTCCACTTACTTACTTCTGCTATTTCAGAACGTCAGTCCCAGACAAGAAAGCTTTTTTTTTTAAATTTCCTAATGAAAGAATATTTGGAATGTATTTTTAAAGAACTTCTTTGGCATTGTACATAAAAGATAAAATATATCAAAATAGACAGTCTGATAATTAGGTGCAGGCTTGTGGAGTGATTCATGTCATAACGTGACTGCTGAAACAGCTGAGGTTGCTGCAGGTGTGTTAAGGGAATTCGACCCCATAATGGTGTGATGCTTTTGCCTCTGCATAAAGCAGGAGTACAGATGTCCAGAGAGCCTGCATTAATAGATGAGAAACAGTATTTCTGCATGTGAATTATGGATGGAGCAGTATTTATTAAAGGCAAAAACAAGAGCCTTTGTCTCCCAGGCACCTTTTGCTTTGAAGGGTTGCATTAAAACCTGCTGCTGTCCCAGGCACAGAGATCCCAGAAGTGAGCTGAGGCTTCAGCTGCTGCCTGTTCAGCCTGGCTGGAGCTCAGAACTGAGTTATGCCATGCATGGGCAGAAAGGGATCCATAGAAAAGCCTGGGAGGCAAAGACCTTCTAAGTGCCTCAGCTGGCGGGTGCCCACTTTGGGGTGGGCAGAGAGCTGCTAAAGCTGAAAGTGAATAGACTTGTTTACCTGTGGCAGCAGCCAGCTTGAGCAGGGCTTTCCCGGAGCCTGCTGGCTGGCTCAGCATGGCTTTCCTGAAATCCTGAGATGGAAAGAAAAAGCAGTCCTCTGACCTCACTCCTTGCTTTCTCCTTAGTTTACAGTTGGTGAAAACAGGACTATGTAATCTTCAAAAAAAACTCCCCACCCCAACAAGAAATCTACAGATTGTTTATTCCAACTACTCAGCTTTTGGGAAAGGAAAGGATGTAAACAACACACTAAAATGCAATGAGATGCAGCAGTATTGTTTGGGCATGTTATTTTTCCCTTTGATGAAGCTTTTTTTTTTTGTAGTATTATGGCAAAATAGCTTTAACAATGTGCACTGTTCTTTAAAAAAATCAAACCCACCTGTCATCCAAGCCCCCTGGCCAGTGCAGATGTGTGCCCACCAACTGTGCAGGACTGTGCATCAGTGTGAGGCTTAAAGAGGCAATGTTTTCTGGCTGATCTAGCAGCACTTCTAGTCCAACTGGCTAAATGATACTGTTCTTCCCTTCTCCTGCTGCTTCAGCTAGCCAGGAGGGTAAGCCTGAGCAGGGAGGCTAAGCATGATTGTGGGGTGCACACTGTCCTCCCCCTGCCCTCCAATTTGGGTGCTGATCCTGGCACCTTGAGACACAGAAAAAACCTCCCAATTTCAATTTTGTTTTGTTTTAGTAGGAACAAGCTTTTGCAATGAGGAAGGAATGTGTGCAAGTTCCTAATGGCGTGTTTTCCACATTCACTTTGGAGGAATAGGTGAATAGATTCTGAGCTATTTATTTACTTTTATTGTCCCTGGCCTAGGGGGAGGCCAGGGCTGCAAGCTGCTGAGGCTGTAATGCAGGCAAGTGCTGTGATTCAAGACTGCAGCTCCCTTTCTTAAGACATGCCAGGAACAACTGTTCCTGCGCCTTCACGAGCTCAATTTACGGTTGCGGGAGGCGATGTGTTCCCCGCGCCTGATGGAGCACCCGTGCACGCAGAGCCTCTTCAGACGTGTTGTCAGTTGGCAGCTCTCTCGCTAGATGCACCTTTACACAATTGCACAAGCCACCAGGAGGTACAAATGTGAAATTCAGCCTCGGGGGCAAAACAAAGAAATGAAACTTAGGTATGAATGTGGTGTTATCCATCTGCAGATGCAGATATTAGACCTGATCTCCCACTACGCTACTGTAGTTTTACACTAATAGGGCTCCACTGCTATCCGTGGAGTAGCACCACTACAAGACAAAAACAGCATTGGGGATAAGTTGGGGCTTATTATTTTTAATTCTGCTAAATAATGTAGGAGTGAGCCCTGTTTGGGGAAAGCCAGGCTGTGTTCACTGTGTGAAACCACCAATAATAAAAGAGAAAAATGCAGTGACACACTGTCTTGGTATTGTTCCTGAACTTCTACTCTTCCTTCTGGGGAGCATTGCTCTGTGTCCTGAGTGTTTGTGTGCAAGCAAATGGAAGAGGTCTTCCAGCTCACCTCTTTCTGGTAGCCTTTCCATTTGCTGTCCCATAAAGTCAGTTTTATCATGCAGGATCACAATTTGTCCTGTAGCTCGGACTCATTCATTACATTGAATAAATGTGCTTATTATGGAAAGTTATTTTGTGGAAGGAGTCTGTTAATGGCATTGTCAGGAAAGAGGTTGCAATTTGTCATGGTAGGTAGCCTGCTAGTTAAGTGAAAAGCAAGTCATGTTCCTTTCCTCTGTGTTTTTTAGGATGAGAAATAAATAGCTGCGGCAGGTTGAAGCGTGAAGTGCTACAGGCAGGCAGTGGTCAAGGATAGTGTGCAGTGTCTGGTCTTAGCTCACAGCCATGCATTTCCTTGGCCATCAGTGGTCCTGGGCAATGCCCAGCAAATTGAAGTGAGGACTCTGGATAACCCCAGCATCTCTCAGTTGTGAGGAGCTGTACTACCATGACTGTCTCCTAAGAGAAATTATTGTAATATCTGTAGATTAGTAGACTGATTTACCTTTTGGTGACCCTGGAGAGAAAGGTCAGATTCAGGATATTTTTGCTCAATCGGTTATCCATAAAGAGTTAGTGTACCAGGCTTCTAGACTGTAGCTCAAAAGGGCAGTTGCTTTGAGAAGGTAGCTTGAAAGGGCACCTCAACAGCTGAAATCAGATGAGACGGATTTAATGGACTCTCAGTGATTTCTGACTGAAAGTTCAGAGTTTGAAATTTAGAGATCTTTTTCTTCACCCAGCCTATGTAAAAGAAATGCATTATAGCCTAATAGAAATTAATTTTCAGGCTGAGTATTTACAAGAGTTTTTCAACTGCTGCGTATACATTTGGTCACTTCAGCTGCCTAGAAGAGAAAGAATAATCACTTTGTGTTTGTGGTCTTGTGTATTTTTAGCTAATGTGTTAAGACACTGCAATTCCAGAAAAGCTGTCCTCCATTTCCCAAGAGTATTTTGGTTTAACCAGCTGCATGCAGAATTTTATCTAGACTGCCACAGAAGTTAATAGCAAATCCACTGGGATCTTGGCTGCCAAAACAGTAGATAGTAAACACAGCACTTTGCTTCCCTGAAGGTTTTAGTTTCATGGGGATCCTGCCACAGGCTGGCTCTTCTCAGGGGGTTACCTGCAGAAGCCCTGTAAATTTAGGAAATCTTCCCCAGACAGAGTGATTGATTCCCAAAGCTCCTTCCCATTCCTGCACTGTGCAGGAAAGGGAAAGACTGGCAATACCCACTGAGTGATGCAATTACTTGCAAACCTGTTGCAAGTGGCATGTTAGATCTTAATAAAAATCATAGGTTTTATGTTGAGAGTAAGGAAGTGACTGATTTCATGCCAAATACTGAGAGAGGTGGGGCACTACCCAACCCAAGTGAAGAGGGAATGACAGGTGTAGTTTAATTTAAGAGTTGCACAAGATGCACAGGGACATTGCAAGACCTGCATGTGGAAATACTCCATCTCACATGAGGGAATTTCTGGCTATATTAAGTAACTTGAGGTGATGCCTATGTGAAATACAAATGGCTACATACCAGTGAGTAAATTTTGTCTGAGTCAATGAGTATGGCTAGGCTATTTCCATTGCAGATGTGTTGGTTGGTTTTCATGGGAAATATTAATGATTTATTCTGCCTGCAATTGTTAATGCTAACAACCTTCAATAGCTCTTTAAGCATCAGCTGCTTAGAGCATGTGGATTATCCTGTTTCACGCTGGCAATTAGTTGATGATATTAAAGCACTTTGAAAATGGAAATCACAGGCCAAATGCTATTTAAACAGTTTATCATTTAATGTATAATCCTGTCTCTCCACCTGCTTTGATTGTAGTATGTAGGGAGATGATAAGGGAGACTAAGGAGTCTGCTTTCAGTTCAACCCCTGGTATAGGTGCTGTGCCCTGTCTGTCCTGCCTCCAACTCTGCTGCTCCTCATCCTCTCATCCTCTACCTGCCCACACCCACGTACTGCAAAACACATTTTCTTCTGGTTTTCTTTTTCCCACTTGCTTGCGGTCTTTCTGTTTTTGCAACTTCTTCATTTCTCATTTGTGCCTAGGACCTGTTTGGGGAGTGTGTGTGGGTATTCCATTTGTATTTCTGGAGTCCTGATTTTTATTTTTTGGGCAGTTGGCACTCTGTTTGACATGTCCTGCATGACTTGAACCACTCCCAAAATACTATAGCAAATATAAAGGTAGGCATTAGTAGGTATATTCATACACTTGGAAACAGCTTATGGGATTTTGGTGGGTTTGGGTTGTTTTTTTTTTCGGGGGGGAGCGGTTGGAGTTTTTTATTTGTTAGTTTTTTGTGGTTTGGTTGGTTGGTTTGGGGTTTTTTGTCCTATTCTTCTGCAACATTCAAGACAAATGTGCCTGTGGAACCGTTTGTTTTCCTTCAGTAGTGGTTTTGGGTCTTGGATTGGGAGTTCTAGTTCTCCTAAGTATGATAGCTGCTGATTTTGCTTCCGGATGTCTTAAAACTGAGGAACAAAAAATTAAATAAAATAACAATCATTTTTAAAATCAACAGTGAAATAATAGACATAATAATTTAAAATAATTAGATAAAAAATGCCAAAGGCATGCCTTTCAGCTAATTTTAGGGGATATATTTCTCAGCCTGTTGTTTTGCACTGGCTTTTCAGTTTTGGTCCTACATCTGATTTCAGATGGTATTGGTTTTTTAAAAGGACTAGAAACCCCTTTTTTTTGCTCATTCCACTTACTAATATTTCAGTGATGTGACAATATCAGGTGCCAAATTTCATGTCAAAAAATAAAATTCGTCAGACTGATGAGAATCCTTGAAACCACAGGCGAAGTTTCAGGCCACTTAAATAAAGCTGTAGAGCATCCATTTGTATCATTCATTCATATAATGAAACCTGTTCTTATAACTTAGCTCTTGATATATTAACCCCACAGTTATCCTCACACATAAATGGGAGATGTGTTGCTTTCGTCAGGATATAACCATATAAATCCCCTGTGCATGAATGGAAAAATAGAGGCCCTTAGGCTATAGGTATCAAAGGTCTCCCCTATACTTACAATAGCCTAATAAGGTTATTTTGAAGGCATAGGTAATTACTCACAGACTCCCTATAGCCAGTGATTCATTGTTCACTCCTGAAACATTTCTAAATGAATTATGTTTTAAACAAGCAAATCCTTGACCTTCTCTTTTATGGGAGGAAAAAGAAAACGGGAGGGACACGAAATTCCACCATTTGCTGTGTTAAATAAAGTAAACTGTTTGCTAGTTAAAAGGTCCCTGGTACTTGAAGCAGTTTAAATGTACTGCCACACTTCTTGCTGTTTTGAATGCCTATTTCTGAATTTCACATTTTGATAAAAATATTATTGTTATCATTAATTTGATATTTAGAAAAGACCATGGATACAAGAGCTCAGCGCAATGAATAAAACAGTTGGAGTTAACTATCCCTGGGGATAGAATCAATCACTGTTGTAGAAGAGGGTGACATTTAAAAAAGAAACTCAGAAGAAAATGTCATGCTTAAAAAATTAGATTTAAACGCACTAGCTCCTGATTGATTTTTATTGCGCTCACATGGATACACTGATTGATTATCAGCCTTACAAATGTTTAGTACCTTTCTCACTTCCCTAATAATCAGAATAATCTAATTTTCAATGTCATTTAAGTTACCATATACAAGGTTATAACAGATCATATTTCTAATAAAACATAGCAATTATGTAATGAATAATACAAAGCTGCAAGGCAGAGTTCAAATTTACCTTCCTCAAAAAATGAAAAAAAAAAAATAAAAAAAGGAAGGAAAAAAAAAAAAAGTCCCACGAGTGGCTGGAAGGGCCTGTGTATGTGAAAGCAGGTGACAGGATGGTGTCTTTTGGATCTGTGGTGTGCTCCCCTGTGGTTGAACTGTGGTTCCTGGTGTGTTGGCCAGGGCAGGTTTGCTATAGCTGAATGTTATTTCTCAATAGGAAACCCTGGGCGGGCTCGAATTCTGTAATGTATGTGCTTGCTCTGTGCCTGGGGAAAAATGATAGCGTGCCAGGTGCTTATGAAATGTCTTCCATGATTGTTTCTCTGTGCTCCCTGTTAATTTTGATATGTGTCTGCAGAGAGATACTATCTCACTTAATTTGAGATGTTTTCTTCTGGCGATTGTTATCCAGGAGCTGACATGGTTGGTTTCTCAGAATCGACTACAAAATATGTAGGTTTCAATGTGTTTTGGTTTTGTAAGCCCCTTACACAACCATGTACTTGTTATTGGCTTTGTCCATTAGAAATGAGAGTTTTGTGATTGAAATGAGCTTTGTCTCCAATCATTCTCCATATGTCAAAGCCAAGTTTTGGCATGGAAATTTGTTTTAAAATAGTTTCCTGGCTTTTTTTAAGCCTGAGCTGTTTTGCCTAAAAGAAAACATTATTTCATCTGGAATCACAACCTAGGAAACCAGTCTATTTATAACTACCTGGTGTTCTGCATATTTTAGTATGTTTGGCTTGCAATTGCACTGCCGTTAGTGTGAACAGGAGTCCCACTGTCCTGAATTGATGGCTCATCAGTTTGTCAAGTGTGATTTTGCTGTTTTTTAAAATGGTTATTTTGTTCCTTTACTTGTGTTGGAGATGGGAAACTGAAACTCCTTGAGTTCCTTCATCTTTTTGCTTTCTTCCATCTGCTCTCAGGCCTGGAAGCTGCCTGGGATGTGCAGCCGAGTTTTGCTTTTGACCATGGGGTCAGAAAGCCTAGTGCAGCAGGAGCAGCAGGATTGCTAAGGCTCCCTTGGTTTGAGATTTTTCAAGGTGTCTGTTAGGAAAGACACCCTTATGGACTGCCATTTCCATACTATTTAGCACAGTTTGTTGAAGAGTAATGTGTGTTATATGTAGGCCATTTAACCTGATGGAGTAAACTTGGCATTGGCAGCAGGTAAGCCTTTTGCTTATTTGACTGAAATTGGCCACAGCTGCTAACTTCTGCCAGGATTAGAATTGTTTTAGCAGCTGCCTCTGGAGCTGGACAAGCCAAGAGCATGGAGGAGCTGTGGAAGGTTCGTGGGTTTCCGTCCTAACAAATCCAGGAGCTTGGTGCTCCTGGATTTCCCAGCTGCAGTGCTCAGCATCGGCCCCACAGCCACATGTGGCACCAGTGGCCTGCCCAGGCTGCCTGGCATTTAGACAGGGACAGGTGGCTTCCCAAGGAGCAGGAGGACAGGCAGGACAGCAAGCTTCTGCCCAGAAGGGAGAACTGGCAGGTCTGCAGAGTTGCTACCTCAGTTCACCTCCCACTTCTCTACTCACTGGGTTTTACAAACAAAAGGAGTCTTTTTGCCGACGGATCTTGTGCCCAGCGCTGTGCAATTACTGACTTGCTCTGTGTGCTTTATGGTGCTTTTGAGGTTTGTTAGCTTAACAAGTAACTTCCAAAATATTTGGGGACAAGAGAAGTGTGGTTTTACTGGAATGTGAACTGACTGGAAGCACTAGTAGTTGTTGCTACAGGAACAAAACTAGCTAACTAGTACACAGAGCTCTTCAAAGGTCAAGAGGATCTCCAAGAGGCAAAACTGCAGTGATAGCATTTCAAATCATGAGTTTATAGCTGATTAATCATTATACTACATGAAAGGAGCTGTCTGTGTATGGATATGTGGGGAAGCACAGGTTGTACAAGTAATATGAAAAATTGCATTGTGAGTGGCAGGTTCTTCTCCCTTGGACACGTTTGTGCCACCTTTGACAAATGAATGGGCAAATACTCACTATTCCATGATTTTACCAGATTGTCTAGAAACTGTTTAAGTCTCATGGGCTGGATCCCCAACTATTCTTAGGCCAAGCAGTGGCTAGGTTTGGTGGACCTAAGGGGCTCGTGTTTGAGATTGGATGATTCCCTGCATTAGGACATGCTTGAAGTGACCCCACTCAGGCAGGAGAATTGCTTCATGGCTACTAAATGAGAGCACGAGGGTTCTCAAAAGAAGCTGTTTGTGTCTTCTCTATAATTAGCTCCATCTACAGCAGACCCTGTTTTGCTTGAAGAATACATCTAACCCTCATGCAACTTTTGTGCTCTGTCCATCACTTGGAGCAGAACAGGGCACGTATTTCTGAGGCTAAGGAAAAAGTAAAATTTTTGGCAAATCTAGGATAAGAACAGACTGAACAGCACAGGAGGTGATGTTCTGCCCCTCTACCATTAGGAAGGAGGCTGAACACCTGAAGGTAGGGGCTAGTTCTTAAGACAACAGAAAGTACCTTTGCCAGCTTGTGAACCCTGCTTTGGCTGCCTGGAGGTTGCTGGGTGTGGAAGTGCAAGTCCTAGCGTGTGTGTCAAGGGGACAGGGAAGCTGTCACAGGAAGATGGATTGGAGCAGACAGTACAGGTGTGGGCGTGTAGCGCTCAGCTTTCTGAGACGCACCAAGACCTGGCTTCCTCACGTATCAAGAGACACCTTTTTTCATTCTACTTCCCCACACTACCACCTTATTTTTTTCTTTTACTTCGAAGAGTTCTCAAAGGACAAGAGAGCTTCCACACTGTCCCCTGTTGGGAGCTCCTAATTAATGCAGCCATCAAGTCAGAATTTAGTGGACAAGTAATGAAATTCCTAATCTGAGTTTTCTATGGCAGCATTAGCAGTGACACAGATTCATCACTGGCATATCATCATTAAAAGGCGGTGGAATTGCATTGGGGATTAATGTGATTGTATGCATGTGAAGATCAAGATACCAAAAGGTGTGATTTATGTAATACAAGCATAAGCTTAAATCCAGAACCCTTCCCACATGCAGTGTGACAGTTCCTGTTCCCAGAGCAGTGATGGTTTTTAAATTTACTGTGTAAATATGTGTGTGTGTGTGTGTTTATATGTTTTTATTTAACTCTTTTAAACATAGTGTTGCCTTAAGGTCTTTCTTTTTCATTTGGTTTTTTTTTTGTGTCAAATTATAACTGTAGTTAAATCTGCCCAATAATTCAGTGTTATTGAAATGCTTTATATTTTTGGATAATATAGAAACACTGACATCTCTGATACAGTCTTAATGAATAAAGCAAGAAAATGTTTATTATTCTGGTTTTATTATTATTATAAAAGCTATCAGAATCATATAAAAAGTTAATGAGGAACAAAAATCATTCTTTGTTTTCAGGCGGTATTACTTCTCCCCTTTCTACCCTGTGATTTGCACCAAAAAAGAAAGAGGACAGAGCTGGGCCAATTTGGTGATGAGGATTGATCAGCAGCTGTCCCTTTGGTGGCCTTTGGAGGGAAAGGGACTTCAGGTACAGCTGCAGAAGGAGCAGTACTGGGGCAGCAAAGAAGCATGGCAGGGTTCCTGCCAGAGTTATCTCCTGATCTCTGTGAGCCCTTGGCACCTTCGAAGCCTGGCCTGAATAATGCATTCATCTTCCACAAGTAGTTCAAAGATGTTGAGGGAAGTAGCTGTTGAGGCCACCTGCTTGGCAAATTTGTCAATCAGCTTGTAGAGCTCTAAGTAAGTGGGGCTTTGTGACAAAGGTGCATTTCTCTTTGCAGTTGTGTAGGAGTTTACACAATTATCTAAGGAACACTTTTATCCCCCAAGTGCAGCAGTGATTAGGACTTGTTTCTGATGTGCAGTGGCAGTTAGTAGCACTGGAGACATACCTCTGGGTCCTGGGGTTTTTTTCAGTGCAAAACATGGTGCTTGTGCTCTGCCCTGTGGTCCAGCAGACAAACTAGAGTGCTTGAAGGGAAAACTTGTAAAAGGAAGTGGGGAGGAACTAGCCCATCCTCCTAAGCCTGACTACACTGGTAGCATTGTACCTTTGCAAGGAATAACCTTTTTGATCCACTCTTGCTGGTCTCCTTGGAGTCTATCACCAAAATTGACAGTGTTCAAGGTTAGACTTTAATCCAGTGGGGTGCTCAGCATCCCAGCCCTGATCCAGCCAAGCACATGACTGACTTCAGTGTGGGTCTGTCACACAATTAAGTCAAGTTCATGCTTAAAATGTGAACAATTGACGTCAGAATTCTCTTAGTTGCAAAGTGAGACCTTCAGTGAGAAAACCAGAGCCATACATTTCATGGAGTATGTGCCTAATGGCCTTGTTCCCCACATCTCTGCTCCTTGTTTTCTATTACACACAATATGTTATTTCTGTAGATGCCTCTGACTGATGCTTTCCCAGCTCACTATTTTTGCTGCTCTTTATGATTATTTGTGGTTCACTGGCACGTAGGAAGCAACCACAGAAGATGTGGAGATGGGCTTGGGGAACCCACAGGGAAAAAGAGCTGTCAGGGAGGTGGCTTTGTGCTTCCCTCCCTACAGCACAGATAAGTGTCTTTCTGGGGCAGGACACTACAAATAAGAATCAGCAGATCTTTGGCCATCCAAAATCCCTAGCCATGCTCACATGTGCCAAACCCACCAGCTGCACCCTCTGAGTTTAGGGCCTTGTTTTAAATATCGTGAGGTTTTGAATACTAACAATGTTAAGATTGCTTTTATTTATCCAGTAAGATTTAGTCTTTAGGGTGTTTAATATTGACATGGAGTCTTTGGGGAGAGGGATTGATTTTGCTTGGCTTTGTTGTAAAGCCTTATGCATCTGGTTACACTTAAGATGTTAGCTTTAGCTAACAGCAAGACTCTTGATAAAATTCACAATTACTGGCAATACTGCAGACATGGACTTATCTCCTGGGCACGTTTTGTAAAATTAAGCTATTTTCATTAAAAGAACAAAGAGAAGCATGGTGATGGAGCAGCTGTCATATTTTATTACAAAACACAAATATGTGGGAAATCAATTACAGCATGAGTGCGCACAATGCATATTTCCAGTAATCCCCCACGGCCGGGGGAAGGTAGAAGGCTGATCTGAGTGCAGAAGCAGATGGCAAGCAACTTTAGATAGCTTCATTGCAATTTTTTCTCTTTCAAGTGTTTGTGCTTCTCCTTTGATCTTCAGAACTTAACGTGTTTCATCTTCTTTTGTTTACTGTTTTCACACTTAACTTTCCTTTTAAATAACTTCTGTTTGGGTAGAGTTTGTGTTAGTATGGGGCTTTGTTATCTTCCATGCTGAGGTACTTAAGAAGAAAGGCAGTTGCTGTCTTTTTTTGGAATTGTTCACATCCAATAGAATAGTGACTGCGTCACTGCAGAGGTCTTCACCATCCACCATGCACAACTGTAGCTCTACAGTGGAAAATCCCCACCTCACAAAGTTACTAAGACACTATGCATATGGAGTTGCAGTAGACTTTCCTGGAAGGCAGATACTATGGAATTGTGATGGCAAACCCACAACAAACCATGTGGAAGTTTGGTTTCATCACAGCTCACTACATTTAGTTCTTAAATTATTTCTAAATGAGTAAGCTGGAATTAGTGTTCTCTGTGCATATAACATTTTTATATTCACTTAAAATTATATGTGTTTAAAATAACAGTGTTTTACAGTGATTTGAAAAAGAGAAGCAAAAGCCACATGGGTTGATCCAAATAACCCCATGGGATCTGTATCTCTACTTTTCTTACAGCTGTCAGAAATGATAGGAACAAAAAGAAGAAGGAACCTTCAAAGCAGGAGTCCACAGAAAACTATGAAATGACAGCAGAGTTAGATGATCTCACCGAGAAGATCCGAAAAGCTCACCAGGAAACCTTCCCCTCACTCTGCCAGCTGGGAAAATACACTACGGTGAGTATGGTTTGATGCACAGAGCGTTCTGGATATGCTTGGATTATGTGAGTTTTGGAGTCTCTGGACATTTTAAATAGATGGAACAGTAGATTCACTCTTTGCTCCTCCTTAGCCAGGAAAAATGAGAGGTGTGTGTGTGCAAATGCTGCCTGCTGGGGAGAGAAATTGCACTTAGATGTGAGCGCTACTTAGCAGTATCACAAGAGACTCCTGGAGGATTAATTCAACAAAACGACCAGCTCCGAGACCATGAGTCAGTCACATTCCATCATTCATTAGAAATTTGTTGGCTTCCAAAGACATGATCTCTGCTCGTGCATCAGTGGATTACAACTTTGCAGGTGTAGGGAGTTCTTAAATGCTGCTGGATTACTGGTGATAGTCCCAAAGCTACCAAGGTCAAGGAAAATATGAAATGTTTGAGTAAAACAGTTTCCAAAATGCTCATTTGCAGTTTATTCCTAGAATCATAGAATATCCTGAGTTGGAAGGGACCCACAAGGATCATTGAGTTCAACTCCTCGCTCTGCACATGACACCCCCAAAAATTACACATCCTTTCCCAGTCTACCAAAATATCCCATAACAGCAAAAACTTCTGCTGCTTTTAGAAGTGAAAAATCAGCCCCCCCATAAAGAAGCTCGATACTATTGTAATTTCTCCAGAGATTAGTCAGGGAAATAATTTTTCTTCTGTACATATATATGTTGCAGGGAAAGTCAGTGATATAAATTGATTAAAGAAAATTCAATGTCAAGTTTGCAAATCCAATAATAAAAGAGATGATGAAAAATAACTATTAGGTAATGTTTGGAGCCTTATCAGTAGAGAAATGACTGCTGGGTCTGGGCTTGCTGTTGGTTGCAGCAGCAGTGGCTGTTTCAGAGGGATGCACAAAACAGCCTGCTCTCATTGCTGAGAGCAGGAGTTCAGGAGTGACATGGCTGGGGCAAGGAGACAGCTGCCTCCATGGTTCTTGCCCTCCAGCCCCAGCTGAAGATCTGGGACCAATCCCCAGGAGCCAGGTGAAACACTTCTATCACTGGATTGCTCTCTGTCTTGAGTAAATTTTCTGCTAGTGAAATAAACATTACATTTCTCAGAGTGATGTAGGCAAATCCCTGTGTGCCATCAATATTCACTGTTTTAGCAATCAGGGTGCTCTTTTATGGCATATCAATCTATTTACAGAACAAAGTGCAAGGCTCAAAACTGAGGTCTAAGTGTAAGACTTGGTGTTTAAGTGCAAGGAAAACAAGCATATATGGTGTGATTTTAGAAAATGGCACGTTTTTCGTGTTGCTGAAAGTATTTTCACAAACACTTCTCACATTTAATTCTGAGCCCCATGTAAACTGGTTAGTACTGGGGAAGGAGCCTGTCCTCCCCATCCTTCTCTGGTCCTTCCTGGCAGGAACACCTTAAAATGTATTTCCATGTTACCTTGGAGTTAGCACTACAGCTGGTGGAGTGGTACTGTACTGCATCCTGGTAATTGCCAGAGATCCTTGAGGGCTGAAAGATAAACCTTGACACCTCTACACTTGCATTAGATATTGGATGCTGAAGTATCATTAATCTTTTAGTTCTTGAAATGATACAAGTGGATGAAATTGGAGAGGGTCTTGTTGCATAGCACATCCACTGATGATGGCTGCATCCTTAGGTTCTGTCTGAACCCCATGGTGAGTTTATGTCCCTGTTAGAATTTCAGAGCCCTTATTGAGAGCACCTGGATCTTAGTAATGAGCAGATGACTCTGAACTGTCTATAGAACATGAGTAGCCATGATTTGACCACACTCTTTCTGAGGCTGGATATTGGTTGGATATCATCTCAAGCCTGATGGGACAGCCCAGGGCAGGAGATCTCTTGTTTTTAGTGTTGTTCTACTGGAAGTCTAAAGTGGTGAACTGCTGCACAGGGCTCAGTTCCCTCCTGCTTTGTCATGGTACAAGTTGTAATAACAAAATTATACTGAAAGAGTTACTTTTGGCTTACCTTGACTCTTTGAGAGCAATGCAGCTTCCTTCAAATGCTGCATCAGAACTAATAGACACTAAATTCTGTCTGCTTACTGCATTCTCATAGTCTGTGTGTGAAATGCAGAGTGTTTATAGCTCTCATCTAGGTAAGTCTGGCAGCCACTCCAGCATTTTATGTAGGACTTAAGAGCTTATGTGAGAAGAACAGCGTAGTGCTGGAACTGGGGTAAGGGTCAGCTAAGCCTCCAGCTGCCTGTCACTCCAGGGGCAGCAGAGAATCTTTTCTGCAGCACTGAGGACACAGGGGGATCTGGAATGTGGAAGCTGTGTGTGCTGGTCACAGGAGCACAGCTCTGGCGCCTGGACACTGCCACCAGCTGCTGATAAAATGGCAGGGCTCTGACAATAATCTGAGACACTTGAAGTAGAACCCAGAAATCAAAAAACAAAGGAGCATACAGGCCTTTTTCTAAGTGTTCTGTCCAAGGGGAGCTAGAAGTCTATGTCACTCTGCTTTTCTTCATACTACCAATCTAGTGCAGATCGAAGATTGCCCCAAGTCCTGCTTTTATGCCTGGTTTTGTGTGCTGTCAGTCATGAAGCATGGCGTGCCCACACTACAGAGCACACAGATTGCTTTTATAACCTTAGAGTTTTTAATTTAATTCTCTAAATGAGAGGTGAGAAGTGAGTGTTTTTAACCAATGTGGATTTCCTTGAATTTTGTGAGCCTTGCACTTGTGTACTGACAGGGGTAAGGGTAGTGGAGCGAAAAAACTGTTCTGCAAGAGCAGCCCCTGAGTGCCTTCGGTTACATGATCATTCAGACTGTTTTCAAAAAAGATTTCATTTGTTGCTAAAAAGAGCAAAGAATTTTAAGTATAGGAGTGTAATGTAAAAAAGACCTTACAGAGATATAGAAAAAAAAATAAATCTGTTCAGGCATTTGGCTTATGTATATAGCTCCTCTCACTCTTGAGCGCTGCAGCCTGCATTTCCCAGAGGGAAAAGTTACATGGTGATTTCCACCAACTCTCTCCCCACCCCATATTGTGTATTTTCACCTGTTAAAAACTGTTTTGGAGAAGCATTTTCAACTTTTTTTATATCCATCTGCTATTTAAAAAATGGCCCCATACTTTGCATAGTTAATAGAAGTCTGCTTAAAATAATGGGAGAATAGCACTTGTATTTAATTCCCTGGGTCATTTGACTTAACAGTTGGTGGGCAGTGACAAGTGCAGTTCTACCAATGATGAGAATCAGCAAGCTGTTTAAATGTAATGGATTCCAAAAGTCCATCATAAACAGATCTGTTTTATTACTGTCATCCAGGTAAGAGAGAGTGCCTGAGTAATTTCTCTGGAGATGTCATACTTTATAGTATAATTGAGTGCTCATCTCTTGAGAGTGGTATTATGTGTAAGTCTACAGCTGTGTGATAAAGGGAGGATAAAACAGAAAACAATTTTGGCTTTGCAGACCCTTGCTGCAAATTCTCCTGGGTTGCTCTTGGCTAGCTGGAAGTGAAGAGGTTCCACATCTTGGCAGCATTTTGTTCTTTTTAAGTGCTGGGCTTAGAAGTTACACAGCTATTGTTCTGTGCCATTGCAGAGAAATATATATATATGTATCTATATAATCTGTGTATCTCCTGATACTGGGACAGAGCAGGGACATGTGCCATGGTCCTCAGTGACCTCGCTGGAGCTGGAGTGCATTGCTGCTTTTACTAAAGAGACATCACAAGTGTTCCTGATTAGGGCAGAGTGCCCCTATGAGCCTTGTTTCCTTTGTAAAGTGGATTTTAAAGACAGTAGGGATTCTGCTGCTGTGTATGTTTCTATCTCGTCCCGTATTGTTAATGTGGAGACAGAGCAGTCTGCAATGAAAAAACAAAAATGATGGAAAAAATGGGATCAATTTATGTGGCAAAAAATGACTGTTTAATTGGATTTCATAGCAAGGTTGGGCTTTTCCACTGATAAAGATGCCACAAGGGTGTATTACAGTATTGTTCCACCATATGTGCACTAGTGCCTAGGCCTGAAAAACATGTGAGACTGCTCCTGGAAAAGACACCCAAAAACCCACTTCATTAAAATATTCAGGAGAAGTCAGAACGTCTGCATCTTTTTCACAGCATGGATAGAGGAGATCTCCAGGCAAATTTAATCAGAGTTTTTGTTTCTACTGTGCATTGTTTTAACCTCGTGTTTCATTGTTCAACCTATACATTGATACTGAGTCAGTTTTGGTTTTTAAATACTGATAAATGCTGCTAAAAATCCAGCTCTTTTTCCTGTGACACTTGTGTTGACATTTGTTAACAGACAGAATGTTAAAACTCTTTCAATTTGTAGCATCTCAAAGATAATGTGTAAAACCACATTAGCTCCAATGCTGAAGGATCTGGCACCTGGCATAATAAAACACCTGGTTATTTTCTATTTTATTAAGTGCCCCTTCTCTTCAGTTTGCATAATAGAGAGTTAGATTTACATTTGTTACGACGGCTGTGCATTACTCCTAATAGAAGACACGTCAAACTTCCCATTGCTGGCACTGCAGCATGATAAAGTAACCTCATATGATACTGATGAAGATTTCGTTCACACTTGCTGGTTTCACGCAACGTCTTTTTTTCCAGATGGATACCCTATTGTAAAATGATTTCCTGCTTTAGGCTCTGCTTTGTGTAGCTCTCTGCTATGCCATCTTTCTATGAACTGGATAAACTGCCTATTAAATTTAATTACAGCCTGAATGACTGCACATCTTGATCTTATTTTTCCTCCAATGTACTGTATTTCACCAAGGTCCTTGAGGATGAAATAAAATAAATCTGAAGGATGCATACTCCAGTAGCTGAAAGAAATGCTTCAAAGGGCATTACAATGACTGTTAACTCATTAGTTTTGGACCATTTTGAAGGCAATTCTTTAGGTCTAGCATTATAAAGACATTTTCTTCTATCTTTCTTCTGTCATTTAAAAAAAACCAAAACAAAATAGAGGAAATTCCCAGAATAAAAATTCAAATAGAATGATAAAATGAATTAATTATACCCTGAAGTGAGGGGTAGCAGGAAAGAGCATGCATGCTCCTTCGGACTGCTCAGCACAGTTAGTGTTTATTTTTTACAATTAGGGCCCTAATGTAAATATTCCTGCCTCAAATCTCCACACTGTTCCAAATGAGAGTGAATGTCAGGCTGGTGGCGCCCTGGGGACCCGTCAGGACTTTCCCCTTTGTGACTGATAGTGGTGGTGGTGACTTGTGAAGGCAGCGCTGAGATGGGGTCCAGAGCATCACAGCCAAGCTGAGCTCACTCCACCTTCCCTCACCAACCTCTTCCAGCCCCGTGTCCTTCCCATGAACCAAAGAAAGTTGATAAGATTATGGCTTCACTGGTTTTCTAGGAGATGGACGTCCTCACCACCAGCAGTAGTGGTGGCAGGCTCACTGGAAATGTTTCCTCCAAGGAAGTGTGATCTGTGTAATTTGAATGCTTTTTGATGGCTATTTAATCTGCCATGTCTGTTAGACTTTTAGGTTGAGACTCTGCTCATTTAACTTTAATTTTAAAGTTAATTTAACATTTTAACTTCAACCAGCTGAGACTGAGGCCAGCTGATCAGATGGGCTTCCTCTGCAGCTGGGGAGAAAGCCACTGCCTTAACTATTTTTATAGGTAAAACTCCTCCTGCAGTGGAGATCACCCAGATGCTGAGGGCAGCTGCAATGCACACTAAACTTGGTGGCTTAGGAAATAGGGCATTGGGGGACACCATCACACTGGCTGCATCCTAAACAGCATTGGATCAAATGCTGGCAATACACTGCATGTGGGAGCAGAAGGAGAGGAGATTTGGGTGTTTCAGAGCTCTCTCTGTTTTTGGCACTCTGTGTGAATCCTGGGTGGATTGGAATGGACTCATCAGGTGTTCTCATGACACCCAGTGTTGGTGGGCTGGCATCAAATGGGTAATTTTGAGTCAGACAGTTCTTGGCTGACATGTTCAGCTTTTTCAAGGGTTAAGTGATTTAATTTTCTCCAAATGTATGAAAATGTGAGTTTGATCACAGACTTAACACAAGTTTCCTATGCACTCTAGAAAATGATGGACACTTTGGTTGAGATAGGTGAATATATTGTAAACAGTCCCTGAAAGATGCTACTGGAATGTCCTTGTTACACTTCCAACAGTGGAGGTGTGTGTTGGATGGACCATCAAATGAGCACGTAGCATTCATCAAGGCACATGGGATTTCTCTTAACGTCATGTAAATAAATGCTCTGTAAGTCATGGAAGACTATAGCGGCAGAAAGCTGTGGCAGAGCCACAGAGAAGAGAAATTAAGCAGAACCAATTTTCTAAGACCTTAAGTATGTGAAACTGTGTTCCAAATATTGTGCTGTTTTTTCCAGAGAAGGACCCAATATTCTTGTTCCACTGTTCATTTATATTTTCTGGAGTACAACTGTAAATTGTCTTTCTCAATGCACTTATTATGTAATGGCAAGGAAGAATAATGAGGGTGGCATTTGGAAATGTTTAAGTTCATTTGTATTCCTTGTACAGATGGCCTCTGCAATCATAAGTAACAGAGAAGTATCCAAGGAATTTTCAGGCGATTAATCCAAGTTTAAAACCAGCATCATCCCAACAGCAAGCTGCAGAATATGCCTGGAATGTTAATAGCAAGTACTTCTGGAAGGAAAACGTGGTTGTTGTTTCCGTCCCTTGAAAACCCTTTACTGAAAGGGTTACTGAAATTGTTGATTTATGGTGCCTTCTGTCTGTCTTTCCAGAACTCCAGCGCAGATCATCGGGTTCGACTGGACCTTGGGCTTTGGGACAAATTCAGTGAACTTGCAACAAAGTGCATTATTAAAATAGTGGAATTTGCAAAGCGATTGCCAGGCTTTACAAGTTTGACCATTGCAGACCAAATAACTCTACTCAAAGCAGCCTGCCTGGATATACTGGTATGTATTTTTAACATCATTGTTCTCCTTCTAATGCATATTCTATTCTTCTCTTTACTGGAGTAAAAAGTTGACAGGAAGAGGGGGGTGAAATATGGCCCTGACCTTATTGTTGTAAAATTGAACTTATTGGGTAGTCTGGGGCGGTCAGAAGATGACTCCAGCACACCTACAGAGAGAGGTGTGTTTTGGAAGATGAGCATACTTCTCAAAATAAGTCCTTGCACTTCGTGGGTTTCAGTAAAAAGGGCACATTTTGGTATTGTGGCATGTGTAACTTTGGAAAATTTTCTTCATTGTTAACGCTGAAAGAGACCTGTTTCTCCTTCCTTCCTCCTTCATCCTTCCTCCTCCCTCTGCATAATCCTATGCATAAAGGATACCTAGAAAGATAGTCCACTGGAATGTGTTTAGGAATGTGCTGTACCTGTGGTCGTGAGGGAATTTAAGGAACAAGTCACAAGTCTTCAGAGTTAGGGTTTTTCAGGTTTTAGAGGGGAAACTGGTGTGCCTGGAGCCTGTCAGATGCAAGCCTCTGGCATTCATATCCTCCTGCTTTCTCCAGTGCTGCAGGTATCTGTGGAAGTGACCGATATAATGGACTCAGTACAAATTTTAGCTGAATGTAATTTAATTTTAAATAGGCAAACATACAACCTGCAGGAGGGAAATGTGCAGGTGGGCTGGGAGTTTTTCTCCAGACCTTGCCTTGCCACTGTGTCAAGGCAAGCTGTCTTCCCTCCCTTTGTCTCCGGTTGTTTCTGTCATGCTGACCTTCAGAGGAGCCCTCTGGGATCTCAGCATTTCTTTATCGAGCCCTTAGAGGTCTTCAGGCTTTTAGTGGCAAATATAATTTGTATTATTGGTTGTAGCAATAACTTGCAGGGAAGCAGTATGTTCAATGTAAACATATTTTAAATGTTTCATTCTGAGCACAAACCTTCAGGTCCTCATTGAGCCAAACATGGCCAGTCTAGAAGCACATGGTAGGATGGCTACTGTAGGTAAAATTTTTGTCATGACACAGGAGTTTAAACTAGGGAAGCTGAAGTTGAAGTAATTAATCTTGGAATTTCTAAAAGTGCATTGCTTCAAACAGGATCATGTTGAGGAGGACGTTAACTGCTGTGACCTTTTCCTCTTGTTTTGTCAAAAGCTGTTTGGAAGAATCGCATCAAGAGGACATTGATGAAGGAGGAAGAGGGGTAGGAGAGGGGAAGGGGCATCATTCTTTGGCCTATAGAAAAAGGGAAGGTTGAGGTTGCCCTGCCATGCTTGAGAGTCACCTCTTGTTGTTCCCTTAATCCAGGCACTCATTCAGACTCAACCATCTCATTGTTACTGAGAGTGTCCCTCGGTGGGGCAGGGCCATTCGTTACCGATTGCACGCCTGTCATCACCAGCTCTGTCCTGTTTGGATTCTGTTACTTTCCCCTTACACGAGAGGCAGATGGTGATCAAAAAACTGCAGCCTTGCCCCAAGTGTGTTCTGCCAGCAGTAGGGGATGGGAACTGCTTTGTGCCGTGCTGCTGTAACCCATAACAAATAGTTAAAGCAGAAACTACACAAAAAAGGTGGGGAGGAGCCAGGATATGGCAAGAATCTGCACATCCAGACTTTTTACCCTTAAAACTTCAACCCTTAAGCTACCACCCTGTTTGTTTGTGCTTGTGCCATACCCTGGCTCTAAAGCTGCTGGATAACAAATACCCTAATTCTGTAATCCTGCAAGCTCCTGGTCATCTTTGTTGGGGCGGGCAGTGGGAGCCTGCCCTGGCAACATGCACAGCTCGTGTTGCACAGGGTCCCTACAGCAGTTCCACTCAGTGCTGCCATTGCCAACACAGGCTGAAAAATAAGGGGAAAAATAATGGTAGGAGTTTTATCTGAAGTGCCTCAATAAAGGCACTTTGATCAAAGTGATTAAATAAAAACCTAGTTGCCAGATTAGAAAAAGAGAATGAAGCAGGTGGTAAATGGTGACTTTATTTCAATTAATTAATGGATAGAAAAGTTGACTCTTTAATATGATTCACCACTTTTACATTGCGGCCATTGGCAACCTTCAAGCTCTAGTTATAAACTTTATTGAGATCTGTCATTCCAGATCAACTGCTCACTCTGGTTTTTATTTTTCACAAAGCCAGAGAAGGTGACACATCTGAGCAAGCAGGGCATAGCGAGAACCATAGGAGCCCGCAGCTGGGAGGAGCTGAGGCTTTTTCAAACCCAGGAACAGATATGGCATAGCAAATAGTCCTAACTTTCCTGTGTGACATTTACACAAACTTTATGTGACTATTTTATGTGCTGCTTAAAAAGAAAATGGGATAATTACCAAGACACAGTAATGCGTAATGTGCGTGCTGCCTGTGAAATGCTGTATCCATTAAACCTGCATCACCTGCACGTAATCAGAATTGCAGTGCTGCTCTCTATCTTTATTTAAGCTGAACACCAGTACTGGAGCAGTTTTAATAGCACATTATTTCCCTCCAATCAACAAGCCAGTTGTCCAAGTTGTGTGTTTCAAACATTTCATTTTGTTGTGCCTTGAGATGCAGAGCGAGTGCGGTTGCCCCTCCTGCAGCACCAAGCACCCAGTGGCTGCTGTGTGAGCTCTGCTGAGCAGGGCCATGAGCCTCAGCAGTGTGCCCTCATGATCCTGCTGCTCTACCGTGCCCTGGACGTGTTCCCAGAGCTGCAGCACGCAGGAGGAGCAGCATGGGGCTCCCAGGTAGAGTGACCAGGCTTCCCTGCCAGCAGGACTCTGGCTTCACTGCCCGCCTGCCTTTCAGCACCAACTATGGAGAGTCTTAAGCATTTATAGACCCTGCTGAGGTCTCTACTCAATTGGTTCCTGTGGTTGTGGATGCTTAAGCCCCTCTTAAACAGACAAAGGAAATGGTGCCAGGAGCTCAGTAAACTCCGATGGGTATGGGCCAAAGAATTATGTACAAACAAACACTAACTCTGGAGGGGAAAAAACATCAAGCTTCCTGAGGCAGCTTGAGGCGCCAACTGAGGACCATGGAATTTATATCTTGTCTGATGCCAAAAGTTTTAAAGATAAATATTACTAAAATTCAGTTAATAACCCTTGTAAAAGTGAGTGCTTCTGTCTGCTGGTACACTGGCCCAGCAGCGGCCAAGCATCCCCAGCCTTGCTGAGCTCTGGCAAGACAAATGTGGAAAGAATCCAGAGTCCAGTCTGTCTTAAATCCAGTGCATAAAAACCTGAGAAGTCCTTGAATGCTAATCCTTAATGATGTAATTTTTGCTTTCTGTTGTAAGCTCCTGTGTGTTAATGCCAGGCAGGAATTTGTGTGTGCAGAACAACCTGTGCTGACGGCGTTTGGCAGCACAATGGGGCATCATTGCTTCAGAGTCACCTGTCTGGGTTTCTCCTCTCAAGGAACTGTCCTAGCCAGCTGAGGCAGCAGCTAGTGTCTAACAACAGCATTTCTTTAAAAATAGGCTCAGCTTGACTTACCTAATCTGTTTAAAATAAGTAACAGTTCTGTGGTAGCAACAATGTCATAAATGCAGCTTTCTGGCTGACTTTGCTTTTGTGCCTCTGGTAGGATTTTGGCTTTGCACTTTATGACAGGCCCCTAAGAATCCCTAATGCTTTAATATATAAATATTCCTTAAAACAAAAGGCCCTTTAATAATGAGGAAAAGCCATATTTATGGCTGCAAGTGGCATTTAAGAGCCGAGTGACAACTAAAATACTTGGCTTGGTTGCAAAATCTAAACAACATTGAGGACATTAGGAGTTCAGTTTAAAATGGAGAAAGATACCGTGATTTCTTATTTTGAAGTGCTGATGTTTCCCATATGTTCTTTAGTGAATATGAGCTTGAAATCAGCTTTACTTTGACACTGGAAATTTGCCCAAGAACGATTTAGCAACAATCAGCAATATCCATGGCGTTTCACAGATCTTGATGAAGGACAGAAATTTAAAAAAAAAAAAAAAAAAGAAAAAAAAACACTCTTTCAAATGATCTGTCTTGGAGTTTAATAACAGCGTGTTGTGGGATAATGTCAAAGGAATGCAGAGGAAACCTGAGAGCTGATTGCTGCAGTCGAGCTAAGTGCATTGCTGAAAACACATAGTTGATCTTCAGCTGTGCCAGTGCCCAACAGAGCCGCTGCAGGCTCCTCCAGTTGATGGCTGGTGCAGCACTTGGGGTACAAAGGCCTGAAGGCTGCCTTTAATAAAAACCTGTCCTACTTGCTGTGTAAGCCTGGAAGTAGCTAAATCCTACACAACTTTATGTTTTAATTATAAATTTTGCTGGGCCCCTGCAGGTTCCTTTCTGTGCATGCGCATAGGGGCTGGCTTGAGGCCGAGTAACCTCACCCCAAATTTGTTCTTAGTGAGGATCCAGCCTGGAAGTTCTTCCTCTGCGTTAGCCCTGGGGGTCTCTTTGCTGAGCACTCCTAGCATGCACTCCCAAACACAGTGAAGCTTGTGGCACTGGGGAACAAGCACAGGGAGCTTTGCTGTGAGGCAGCCAGCAGCCTGGTGTATGGTGGCAGGTGTGTGTTCAGCCTCTGGGCTGTTGGGGAAGATCACTCCAGGGCACCCCTGTCCCTCTGGACGGGGATCTCTGTGGCAGCCAGGGTCCAGACCTGCCCTCTGAGGGAGGAACTGGGGGATCCATATCTGCCAGCCCTGTTTGGGCAGCTGCCAGGGAGGCTGCAGGCAGCCTGGGGAAAACACCGCTGCCCAATTTACTCCCAGTCCTGCTCTGCTCATTTGTTGGGAAGGGAATCCTGAGGCAGTGGAGGGAGGAACTCTCCTTGCTAAGGCTTTCCAATTGAAATTACACTGGAGTCAAAGAGGCTGCCTTTCTCCCTGGCTGAGCTAAGGGAAAAGCAGTACCAGGTAAGAAGTACAAAGTCTTGTTCCTCCCAAAATTGTATGCCTGATCTTCTTCAGTCATGCACCCGTCCTGGAAGGCAGCTACTGTCTGTGCAGGACTCAGGTGGAAAGAGCTGCATTGCAGGTCCTCTTGCATGCTATTAGAGAAGTGAACCAAGCAGCTCTTGGGTGTCACAGTAAATATGTAGCTTTTGAACCTTTGTTTTCTTGAACACCAGATATTCTCCATGTTTCTTTTTTCTATATAGTCTTTTAATGATTTAGAAGAGCAACCTGCTGTGAACTTCAGGGGAGGGCATGGCCAGTGGTTACCGGCAGGTCCAAACGTGGTAAAAATACTGCTGCTTACTGACAGGGTGCTATGCTTTATAATGTTAATTTTTTCTGATAATCCTGAACAATACATTGGCTACTAAACAAAGCCTAGCAACCAGCAGCCTTTTAAGATGACATATATTATGGGGAATTTGTGGTCACTGAGGAATTAATGTGCTGTTGTTTGTATTTGTGCCTCTCTTGGTCATTGATTTAAGTAATTTCAAGAACTTTAATTTGGGGGTAAGGCAACAATGTCAAACATGCCTGTGCAACCACACAAAGTTTCAGTGCTTCAACATATACCCAGAATGTGAGATAAGATTATTGCTGAGATAGAAAATAATTGAAGATCTATCTGCAGAAATACACACTTAAGTTTCTTACCAAGGAACTGAAGAAGAGAAATAAAATCTTCCCTATAGGTGCCTTACAGACTGTGTTCTCCTCATTCTCCTCCCTGCGTATTTGGAGCAGTCTTGCCAGGCAAAGATGAAAGTGGGAGAACCAAGCCCAGATTGGTCAGCTGCCATGTGCTGGGGCCTCTGACTCAGAGCCTCAGCAGCTAGAGGAGTAATTAAATTCTCCCAGTGCTCTCTTATATTCATGTAAATCTTTTCTGTTGTATCTTTAAAACCAAGTAAGATGGGAAATAAATACAGTCAAACCCTGAAAAAACATAGCTGTAGTCTTAGCTAATCAGCCTGACTTCAGCAGTGTTTTAGTTCAGTTTAGGCATAAGCCTTCTCCCACCGCTGATTATTTTAAACATTAAGCATTGATATATATATATAACAGAAATATGTCAACATGATGGACGTCTCTTTTATTTGGTCCTTAAGGCCATGTTCATTAATTGCAGCTGTACAAATGATCCTGTGCCACAAAGAGTCTCTCATGGGACACATCTCGGGTGTGCTGCAAGAGGCAGAAGCGTTCATGCACACTCTCCCTCTCTGGCCATGCTGCCACCTCCGCTGTGACAGTGCTCTTGATGCTGCCCTTACCCCAGAGGCACTTACTAACAAAATGTAGAGCATCCTCAGTGTTTTATTCATGTGTTTTGCATTCCTCCCTGTCCAGTTAGAGGTGTGAATCGCCATCCTCCCCTCGAAGGCTCTTTCATCTGGGGTCAGCACTGGGTGGCTGTCGGCATACAAGTGAACTTGCCAAAGCCAACACTGCCTGGGTGTGCGCAGGAATGAGCGACACTGTCAGCAGCTTTGCACCAGGCAGGCAGGGTCAGCCGCTGCTGGGGCTCCGCAGGGGGAAGCACCAGAGCCTGCAGGAAGGCTGGGAGCCAAACAGACTGGTGAGGAGGTTTGGTCTTACAGCACACAGAAGTAACAACCGCCATAAAAGAAGGAAAGCTGAGCCAACTCCTCAGACCACTGGCCAGGCTGCCAGTAATCGTGTGTGCTGCCATTTGGAGGTGCAAAGTTTGATATTTGCTTGGTGCGAACTCCCAGGCTGACAAGGCGAGCAGTGCTCCAAGGATACCCTACCTGAAGCTGCTGGGGAGATGGAGGGCTTTGTCCCCATAGCAGTGTTTGCCTGTCTGCTCTCGCAGCAGAGGGGAAGGCAGCCTAAAATTCTGCCTCTTTGGCAGCTCACAGCTGTCCACGCTCACTCCCACAAGGCTCCACAGACCAACATTGTCCTTGTCAAAGACACAACCCAGGGAAGTGCTGCCATGCAAAAGTGATCTCCAAAATCAGTGAGCTATGCCTTTGTTCAAAGAGGTGACATGCTTTCAGGGTCTTGTGGGTCAAATCAGAAGCTGATCAGATCAATCACGTTTTATAGTTGGGTGCAGGTGGCAGATAATGAAAGATCTGTTTTTGTGGATATCATTGTAATGTTGGTGACCTGAGTGGTGAGAGTTGCTCCAAAGTTTTGGTTATTTCATAACTAGGGGGAAATTTCTGTTCTTAGGTTTGTGTTAAAAGGAATACACATAGTCAGTAGAGTGCATTTATGTTGTACCTGAGAGTTTTTGTGCTGCTAGTACTGCACAAACTGGAGTTTGTTCTCAGATTGTTCTGTCGTAACCAAGTACTGAAGTTCCATGGAGTCATTCACCGCACCAAGAAAATGCAACAAACCTCTCATGGATTAAATTCTTCAAATTCCATTTTTCTTTTTTTTTCCCCCACAGATCCTTAGAATTTGCACAAGATACACACCAGAACAAGACACAATGACCTTTTCAGATGGCCTTACCCTAAACCGAACTCAGATGCACAACGCCGGATTTGGCCCGCTGACTGATCTCGTGTTCACATTTGCCAACCAGCTCCTGCCTTTGGAAATGGATGATACAGAAACAGGTCTCCTTAGTGCCATCTGCCTAATCTGTGGAGGTATTGTACAGCATAAACTCCAATGTCTTTCAAAAGGACAGACAATATAATGTCTTCATTTATGTTCTACTTTTTTTGCTTTCCTTTACTTAAATATATATATATATTGTAACATTGTTGTATATATTATATAAGCTACTTAATGCTAAAGGTTTGCTTTCCACTGGTTTTAGTATTGATATTTTGAAAAAAATTACTGGAATCATTCTGTCAAGCAGCCAGTCCTATTGTTTGCCTGACAAAGAGCATTGAGATACCTCACAGAATGGAGTTGGAAAGGAACTCTGGAGATCAGGTCCTGCTGCGTTTTTGCTAAGTAGTGTATGAGTACCTGCATGAATGAGCTTTCTTACAGCAAGATGCCCAATTACACAGCTTTTACTCATAAATATAATTGTGTGCATCTGCATTGATTTCAGTCACATGGAAGCTATGGGTGATAACTTTCTTCAGCAAAAAAGTATGGTGTACTTCCAAACTGGGGTGAAGGGAACTTGAAAGTGTGATTGTCAATTAAAATCATAGGCTTAAAATACAAAAAGTGTAGTCTCAGATAATTTCCAAAATCATCTGTAAATGTCTGTTAGTTTAATTAACTTGGTCTCTCTCCTCCTTGGCAAAATCTGGATTAGCTATAGAAACACACACTGTTTAGCTGGGCCATTTTGTTGAAACACAAACTGGGTACTACTAGTGAGTGTTTGAAACACAAGAGTCAGTCTTTTTTGGCAGTGGCCCTTTAGTACAAAATCATTCCAATTTTATGTGTCTCTAACCCTAACCCATAAAAAGCATTGATGGGCTCCTAGACGTCATTGATATGTGACTGGTGTGTCCTGGTGCAGAGGGGTGGCATTTGTTGTCACTCAAGCCAGCACTGCCATCTGCCGATTCCTGATGGTAACTCACTTTACTGTTGCAGTGGTAACAAAAAATAGCTGTAACACCCCTATGAGTGCCTGGGCAGCCTATCAGTGACACATATAAAATTAATTCCAAAATATTGTTTGCAGCAAGGTGTTTTCCCCTTGAAGAGGAAGGTACAAGAGCAAACTGGTAATTCTTGACCACCCACACGACAAACCTTTCCAGTCAACAAGGAAAAAAAAATTAATCCAAGTTTCAGAAAGCTGTGGTTTATCATCTTCCTATGGAATGCTCACTACAGAGTGTGCATTGTTTAGCAGAGTTCTAATTAAGAACACAGAGGAGATTCTATTATTTGGGGTTTATTTAAAAAAATAAATATTTAAAATAAGTGATATGATCCTTTTCTACAGATCGCCAGGACCTTGAAGAACCAATGAAAGTGGATAAGCTTCAGGAACCCTTGCTTGAAGCACTGAAAATCTATATCCGAAAGAGACGACCCAACAAGCCTCATATGTTCCCAAAGATCTTAATGAAAATCACAGATCTTCGTAGCATCAGTGCAAAAGGTACAGTTTTTCCCAAAAACAGCAGGAGTGGCAGCGTTGCAGTTCAGAGGAACTGGCCTGGACACCTGGGTTGTTATTTTTTTAACACATCTAAGAAAGGTCCTTGTGACCTTATTTTTCCCAGCCTCTTTACGTAATTCCTGCCTTGGAACTGGTTTTGCTTTAAACATGCATGGTGCTCCATTCTCTATGGAACTGATGGTGAAAAAGATGTTGTAGGTGCAAGTGGCTTAGCAAATCATCAGCATGAAGTCTTTCTTAGTCATTTTAGGACAAGATAAAACCTTTGTTAATGTTTACAAGGGGGTTCAGATCAACATGTGCTTAGTATCACCAATGCCTTTTAAGAAACAGTCTTACTGCTTACAGGCTGCAAAAAACACTTGTGCAACCAAAAGTCCCCTAAACTGTGGTCTGAAGTATTGGAGATTTAGAATTGATTTGATCCAGCATTTTGGATATTCAGTTTCTCTAATCCAAACTAACCATGCCTAAACACGGATTAGTTTTAACTTTTTATGCAGTCTTTTTTTGTGCAGAATTGATCCTGTGCAATTCATAGTCTAAGCACTGTCCCACATTCTCTAAAGCACAGGTGCAGCTGAATGCTTTCATTTGACCAGAACAGGTTCCCCAATGTACCAGTCTGAAAACAGAGAGCCGAAAGTGCAACAGTTCTTATTCTTACAGTGGCTGATGCAGTTTCACGTTCTTACTCTGCTTACTCAGCAGCAGATTTGCTACCCTGATAGATAAGCAGGCACATGAGCTTGTTGTACAGGTACCTGTGTAAGTTGGACTTCTGCTTTTGGGAAGATTACCAATTTCATTTCCCCCATGCTTTAGGGGAAGACTCAGGGGAAGAAAAACAGTAGTTAATTTACTCAACTAAATACACTTGTTTTAAATTTAAACTTTAACTGCTCCACTTCAAAGAATATAAATCCAAGTTAAAAGATTAAGTTATAGCTATCTTTATAAAAATAAGTGAGCAATTGAATTGAATTGATTAGAACCAAAGGAAGCAACTTGGAAGGGAAACACCAGAGGTGGAAGTGAAAGTATCCTAAAAAGGAACCACTTACCAGGTTATCTAAAGCTTGCAGTTTACCCTCAAGTAAAGCAAGCTCCATCCAACTGAATCTACAAAATAAACTTAGAGCAGTATTGAGCTATAAAAGCATTTAGGGGAGCCCTCTTGTTCCACTGTTTGTACTTGTGGGAAATCCATTTCCACTTCCCTCCTCCTTTACCAGAGCATTCCCGCTTCTCCAGAACACAACTCCTTATATTCAATTCACAAGAAAGGCTTCTTTTCATTCTGACATAGGTATTTAACTTTAATTATATCATTAATGTTTCATAGTAGAACTAAATCATACCAAAGGATGCTGATGTCCTGGAGGGGTGGGGGGATGTCTTGAGTTTCATTTGAAAAGATGTATATTAGACAATAATGACTTTGGTTGGTATCTGATCTCTGAAAGCAAACACCAAAGAAAGCGTGAATCTGAAACGCTGAGAGTGTCTCCTTTGGCATTAGAGGTATTTTAACTAAAGGGAGAAGTGCTTGTGGAACTGAAGCAAGACAGTTCTGAGTTCTTCTCATTACAGTTCTGAGTTCTTTTCATCTTCTGAGTTCTCTTATCTCCTGATTAAATTGGAAGTTTGCAAAACCTGAAAAATTTCTCATGCTCTGCACTGAATGACCGTACAAACACTTCACTGCGCTATTCATAATAGTGGAGAGCAGGTGTTTAACATGGCCAAATTGAGTTCATCAGCACAGCTCTGACAATAGTTGGTGTTCAGAGAAGCTCTCAGCATCATTCTGCTTTAATATCTTTACCATTTGAGCTATTTAAGAGACTTTTAAATCAGCATTCACTTGGAAAGTCAATCATTGCCTTTGTAGATTTTTTTTCTTTTTATGCTCCTTTTAAGGAAAAAACACTTAAATGCTCCCTTCCAGCCTGCAGTGAGTAGTGCTCTCTCCAGCATATCCATGCAGCAGCATGGATAAGCAGAATATTCACAAAGGATTACTCTTCTGGAATGGTTCTTCAATAACCAAACTATTTTCTCTGTAATTTTTTTGTTTGTTTTTATTTTGGAGTTTTTTTGGTTCTTCTCGTTGTTTAAGAAACACAGGTTCCTTTTCCACTGGACTCCAATTTTAAGATGATCAGGAATCCTGAGCAACAGCAATGCTGAGGTTTATGGCTACAAATTGCTTGATGCACAGTTCCCTCAGCGCTGCCTGCTCAGCATCCGGCAGGGCCGTGGCTGCTGTGTCCATGCCTGCTGACCACACACTGATGTGCTGGGCTTTTTTTCCTCCCTAAGCCTGTTGCTGTTGGCTCCCAGTCTGAGTGCTCAGAACTGATGCAGTAATTTTGTTTAGTCCTGCATGCACTCACCTGCAGAGCTCCCTCTGTGTACAGATGCTTGGTACTCATGACAAGCCCAACTCGGCCTCAGCCAAGGCAGAGCTGAGCAGTGCTGGGGCTCCTGCCCACTTTAGTGGTTCTTTAGCACAGGACTAGATGCCTGAAAAATAAAGAAGGCGGCAGCTTCCCCCCCCAAAAGGTACCCTTTTGCCTGAAGGTGTTATTTTATAAAGTAATTGTTAAAATCTGTGTCTTATTTCAGTTTTCTTTGTGGGAAGGAAACGTTTTGACTTAATCACTGCAGTTCTCTTGCAAGATTCACCTCACCTATTTAACATAGACTGAATTTTTGTCATTCTTTGTAGATCCAGTACAGAATAAAGACTGAACGTTATTCTGGTTTATGAAGACCTACATGATCACAGCCTAATTTAATTTTTCAGTATAATTTAATGCCATTTTGGGTTCTTCTTGGAAAATAGGCAGCTCATCCAATTTACGTGTATTGAAATATCAGTTGCTAGAATGTTTGAATCAATTTGTTAAGGAGCACTCACCAAACTCCTTCTTGAACTGCACGAAGCAGTTCACTCACATATGTTTGTGTGCAAGTACAGAAGGAGACACCAAATCTATTAACAAAGTACACCCTGAAATTACTTCAGTAATGTTAACAGAAAGGAAATTTTGTGAATCGTGCTCATGGAAAGGATTTTTGTGTTTTCTTTTTAAAGGTGCAGAACGTGTCATTACATTGAAAATGGAAATTCCTGGATCCATGCCACCTCTTATTCAGGAAATGTTGGAGAACTCTGAAGGACATGAACCACTGACACCAACCTCAAACGGAAATACTGCAGAACACAGTCCCAGTATCTCACCTAGTTCAGTGGATAACAGCAGTGTCAGTCAATCCCCTATGGTGGAATAAGACATTTTCCAGCTACTTCAGACATTCCTAATACCTTATGTACAGGGATGAAAAGCAAGAAAAACATTTTTACTGCTGCTTAGTTTCTGGACTTAATATATTATCTATATATGTATATATATATAGATAAACTCAACAAGGACCAAGAAATTTTCATATGTATCGATATATACTCCTTGCTGTTTAAACTCCTAAAACTAGAAAATGCAAACTTTTGAAACTCTAAATCAGCCATTTCATGCAAAAAAAAATAGTTAAGCTTCTGTTTTCTTCTCTGAACACTCAATATTGCATGGTGACAGATCTCAGTCTTCAAATTCTGGTTGCATTTCTGATGACTTTGTACATACAAATGTATGGCTGTACTCTCCATACTGGATGTTTGGTGCTTTCCTTTTGTCTCTCATACCTAAAATGATCAAGACACCAACCACAGGACATGGACTACTGTACACATCCAGAGAAGGAAGTTGAAAGGACCGTCTGATTTAGTTGAAATATGAAAACTTGTCCTTGCTGCCCACAGTTTGCATCTCCTTCCTTGTAAAAAGCATACAAAACATCACTGCCCCAGCAGAAGAGGTATCGGTATCAGCATTAACTGCCAGATCAGTTATTCAGATGTCATTTGTTCCACTGTTAATGTCACTTTAAAGTTTAAAGAAGTGGTTTCTTTGCTGGCTGGTGACCTAGCTCCACAATTACCTGCTCCATTTCGACAGCAATGCTACAGCCACCAAGGCAGAAACACTTTTCAGTGTTATCATGTTTTTGTTTACTTGTTCACAAGCCATTAGGGAAACTTCATGGGATGAGAACCAGCAGACTCACAGCTTTCAAATTGCTGAGTCCAGAGTATTTCCTTAAGAATTAACTGCCAGGAATCAGCTGGGCTTTCCAGCCTTCCAGGTGCTAGGGAAGTACAGCTAGGACTTCCAGAAACACAAGGAGAGAATCTGCCTTCTTGGCCTTGTTAAATCACCATGAAGCAGAGTGAAAACTGTGGTAGAATGGTTAACAGATTTAAAGTGTCAGTTTCTTAGGTTTCATTTAAAGCACTAGTGGAATTTTTTTTTTTTTATATATTCTAGCAAGTCTGTGATGTACTTTCACTGGCTCTGTTTGTACATTGAGATTGTTTAACAATGCTTTCTATGTTCATATACTGTTTACCTTTTTCCATGGAGTCTCCTGGCAAAGAATAAAATATATTTATTTTAAAAATTGCGTAGAAGTAGTCCCTCTAGCCCACATTTTACACACACACAGACACACACGGTAGTTTTCCATTTTTTAATGTTTAAACTTCATTTCAAAAAGCAGGTTTGCTGTTTGCAACCATGACAATTAAAATGTGCTTTAGCACAGCTGTCTAGAACATCTCTACAAGCCAGTCAGACAAATACATGACATTTCAATGAGTAAAAAAGAGCATAAAACTGTAGGTGTAAGAACAAAATGTTAAAATGCCTACACACAATAATAAAAACCATCAATTACATTATCACATAAAATAAGTCAAATGTACAAAAGTTTGCGACAGAGGGGACAAAAGGACAACACAAGATACTTGTTGGAAAACATTTTTGTGCTCTTTGGGCACTTAATTAAACATATCAAAATCATCATCTTCATCGGACTCTGCAAAATATTTCACTTCTTTTCTAGCCCGGCCTGTCCGTGGCTTTGGGGCAGTTTCAGAGGCAAAGCCTGACTGGAAGATTTCCACATCAGAATCCTGGTCAAAAGCAGCCTTCTTGGATTTCTTTACAAAAGAAAAGACAAATCACTTGTGATGCTTTGTACATTTTCCATTTTAATATTCAGAACTGAAAAAAAAACTCTCTAGCATCTGATTACTAATGACACCTCAGCCCCCCTTGCCAAATTAGCAATTTACAATAAGAACTTAACTTTTATGTAAAGTAATCCATGAAATTCTTTTTACAAGAAGAGAGCATAGAACTGACCTTGCTTGGTGTGGACTTGGGTGTTTTCTTCCCAGGATTGTATTCGCCTTCATTTTCTGAACCAGATGCTTTCCTTTTCTTTGCCCCTCTGCCTTTTCCTAGGTCAGAGATTATGAGTTAACTTTGTTTTGTTTTAAAATAAACTCCAGACTTCATCAAGCTGAAAAACACCCTAGTGACGTTACTTTAGCATGCCTACATGTTAAGTTCAAACCCAGTTTACTACTCAAGCTTCTTCACAATAGCAGTATAATAAAGTATTTTTTATTTTCTCAGTTTTAAATCTTTTCTACTTCTTCCACAGTCAGCATTCACCCTGACAGCTCAAGCTGTCAGTTTAAGACAGGGACAAACTTCATGAGATCAGATAACTTCTGCACTGCTGAAAAACTACAAGTCTTTGGTCATCTTCTGCACTGATTACACAGCATTAATTCACCATTACTATTTAGTAAATTTACTTTTAACCTCAACCATCAACACTGGCGCATCCTTTACAGACCCCTCCAATTACACTGCTTGCTGTGCTGTGTTGTGAGGACTCAGAACTGGGATACCAAAAAATGGGCTTAAAACCCAGAAAGTGCTACTTACTATGATTATTACCAGAATTTTACTGGCTTGGAAAGAGTTGAGATAAAAAAAAAAAAGTAGCATCCAGTAGAATGGAAGAGACTGTGTGGGAGGTCCAGCTATTAAATGCATTCCCAACAGTGAAGGTCAGATAAAAAGTTCACACATTGTTTGCCAAGAAGTCAATACACTGTATTTGCCACAGGAAAGGCTGAGTAATCTACCAGTGATCAATGTACTCATAACTCAGCTTGGTGATACAATAACTGTGAGCCCTGTGCTCCAGAGAGCTCCTACCTTTGGGTGCTGCCGTCTTCTTTGGAATGCCGAATTCTGAATCTGAATCAGAGTTCACAGTTTCCACCTTCTTGGCCTTGGGAGCTCTTTTAGGCTTAGGGGGCACATCTAGTTTTGCTGTTGGAAGTTAAAGGATACTAAATAAATATTGGCTGGACCTATCAAATTGTACTAGATACTCCAATTATAGCACAAATGGCAGCCAGTAAAACAAGATGAGTGATTTCTGCACTTGGGGAAAACATATGACAGCTTTTATGCTAGAACTGTGTGGAACAAACAGGAGGTTTCCTGTGTCCCGCTCTGAGAAGGATTGGTGCACCCAGTAAATTCCAGTGTCCTTGGCTGAATACTGTTTCATCTTTTTAAATACAAAACAGGTTACTAGTAGCTAAAGCAGCAACAGAAATCCTCCAGGTTGGATACTTTGACTGTGTCTAGATACATTACAGTGTCTACAAATCCAGCTGCTTGTGACATTTCCACCTTCAGCTTTCCCCCGGATTACTGCAGGAGTTTGGGAGGCAGTGCCTGTGTCTCTGTGACATTGCTTTCTGTCAATCTCAGTGAAAAGGAACTTCAAAACATGGTGAAAGGAGAGGAAGTGAACATTCTGCATTTCCTGGAGAATTTATCGGGCTGTCTTTAAAAGATGGTCATTGGAAGGTTCCCACAGTGGGTGTCAAGGGATAGAATCATGAAACCATTTAGGTCAGAAAAGACCCTTAAGATCATCAGATCACATTTATATAGGCTTACAGATGAGTGAATCTTGCAGAACCTCAGATACACATCTGACCTACCCTCTGTCAGCCACAGATGCCTCAAACAGACACACGTACAAACTCCCCAGGGATCAGGAATGTGGATGTTTTGGATAACTCAAATTTATGGAATCACAAGGGGAATGTGTCTGGAGAACAAGAGAGTGTCTCCACAGGCATTTTGTTTATGATGCCTTGAACTGCAGAAAGAGAGCTACAACACACTGCCACAGACACTGGATTTGTTCTTCCCTGGAAACAGAGCCTGATGTGACTGGGTAACTCCTGTGAAGTCTGTCCAAGGGACAGCAAACCTCTTAGCTGTTATTGCTAAAGGAATAGTGTCCAGAACACTGACTTCCCTTCTCCACTAGGTAGCATGTCAGGAAACAAGAGTGTGCAGCACAATCAATGTACACAGGCTCTCAGGAAGACCAAGATTTTGCCAAGAAGTCCAGGTATGTTATCAGTCCCACAGGTGATGCCAACAGAACACCTCACTGCTAGAATCTCAGCAGCTGGGCTGTTCAAGCAGAGCAGCTGCTTATCAAGAGTAAGCCTGCTTTTCAAATTTCCCCTAGGCTTTACTATAAAGCCCTAAAACCATAGACAGCTCAAACAGTCATGGAAAAAGTTCAGCTGTCTCTTGATGCTCTGTAGTTAAAAGCAGAAGTCAAGAGACTTCATCCCAAATTGACTGGAGTCTGAAGTCAAAGAAAATCAAACAACTCTGGAACAATTGTTTCAGCCACACACAATAAGCAGCACTGCCAGTGTCTGGGTGAGTGGGTGCAATTACCAGAAAATGGGTTCTGAGGAGGCTGCTGCCAAGCCCATGAAGATGGACTTGGAATCAAAAAGACTACAAAAAGGATACCAGATGACCAATGAACTAAACCTGCTGGGTTATCACTGGACTGTCCAGCTGTGATCAGAAAGTGTGGTCATGTCTGATCTGGGCAGAAGAGATGAAAACTGGTGAAAGCAAGCTGTCATGTTGCCATGCACTCAGAAGGAGAGTGCCCCTAAGGCTACTCTGAAGGCAAAAATTTAACTCTTGCTCTAAAGAGAGCCTGTTTAAATCTATTTTGTGCGTGTAGAGGTTACTCAGATCACAGTTGCATTTCGAGGTTTCTAGACTAAAGATAACTCACCATATCGAGGCCCTCAAAAAACAAAGACTCAATGTTAAATTGCATTCATGCCTGACTACTGCACACAGAGATCTCTCTTGCATTTGCTGCAGTACAGAAATTCAATATAAAAGACTAGGCTATTAGAGATCAGCTATTTCTATACACAATATTTATTTACTGTAATACAGAACTCTACCCATAACTGGAAGTGTTTGAGAAGTACTCAGGCATACACTGATTTGAACTGATAACACATTAGGGTGGACACAATGCATCAAGAAGTAGACTAAAAATAGAGAGGCAATGGGGGAAAGGGTGAAAAGATGCTGCAGGTCACTGGTGCCTAATATAGAAAACAAGTTTTTTTTTTTCTCATTTTTAAGAGAGTAAGTTAACTATTCTAACTGGCTGCTTTCTTATCAATCTCCTCGAGGTACCTTTTACAGAAGAATTAATACATTAAAAGTTCAGCTGCAAGTTAGTCAAAAGTTTTAAAAAACAAAGGCCACAGTACCACGGGGACAAAATTCTGCAAGATGACAGTTCAAAAAGTTGACTAATACCTGAAAGAATTTATACCTCTGAAGTCTGAGGAGAGTCTCTCATCCTCCGTTTCAAGAGGAAAAAGTGATAGCTTTCTATGCTGGTTTTGGCTGGGACAGAGTTCCTTTTCTGCATTGTAGGTGGCATGGGGCTGTTTGTGTTTGGGCTGGAGATGATGTTGACAATGTGGGAATATTTTGTTGCTAATTACACAGAGTCAAGGCCTTTTCTGCTTCTCACACCATCACACCAGCAAGGGGCTGGGAGTGCACAAGGAGCTGTGAGGGGACAGTCTAGACAGCTGACCCAAGGGATATTCCACACCTCCTGGTGTCATGCTCCACATTACTTATCCCCTGAAGCTAAAAACCTCCCATTAGTTAAACTAATTGAAGGCTGAACACCACCTCTGGACGTGGAAGGTATCAAGTTCTGACACTACAAAGTAGCCAGTGGAAAGAAACAAATTAATATTATTAAGAAGCAGGACAACACTTATACCCTATTGCAGAATTTCACAGACTTCAAAATAAATGAAAGCAATTCCCACTTTGAAAACTGAAGAGACAATGCAAAGGTGAAGATGATGACTTTCCAATAAAAGGATTGGCTTCCAGGCCAATTCTATACATACCCTTTTTAGCAGCTACTGTTTTACTTGGAATTTTCTCTGTTTGTTTTGGGGCAAATGATGATGAGAAAACAGGAGGAGAATCTTCATCATCACTGTCCAGTTTTGTTGTATCTACAATCACAGAATAAGTTTAGAATAAGACTCATTCATGGCATAAATTAATTATATCAATATTAATTACAGTAAAAATTAATCTAGAGTAAGTGTTTCTGATGCTACAGCTAAGGATGGACTGTGACTTCCTTACCTATGATACAAGCTTTGTTCCTCTAAAGATCAGAACTTCTTTCATTCTTCCACTTTTTTATAAAAGGGGAGGATGTGGACATCCTTCTCATGTAACTACTGTGTGAAGTTCGTGTGTACCACTCCCCAAAATACCCCATTAACAGTTGCTATCAAAATTGAACTCTGAAAACAAGCTCACCATCATCTGTCTTCTGAGAGTAAGATGGAAAAGAGAAGATGTTCCCAAAATCTTGATTTTTCTTTGCTTGAGATGTTTTTCTACTTACAAACAAAAGAAAAAAAAGGCACTATATGAGTTACATTAAGCACATAATGAAGGATGTGGACATCATAGTATCCACGTAAATTTTAAATCCTCTTTTAACATTTCCTGCATTTTTGTATCTGCTTGCAGCAGTCAAACCCCTAAAACTGACATCCAGTCAAGAACTCCAGGCATTTAAAATTAACAGAATTACAATTTTTTTTCAATAGTTCTGTATACCAGACAGGCACAAGACAGAAAACAGAGAATCTTTAAAAACGTAGTTTAACAGATGATATTACAAACAGCATATCATAACTTTTTATACATTATGGTATTATTCTTTTAAATCATGAGTCACCCTTGCACAGGTCAGTTGTAAGACTGAGATAGCATGCACTTGAATTCCTCCACTTTTTATTTTTCACGGTGCATGCACAGCAATAACAGGCTGGTGTTTCTCAGTTTTGTTTAGACACCATTAACAATTTTTCCAATGCAGAAAAGAAATCCTGCTGAGTTACAGTACTTACTCTGGAGATGGCTTTGATTTGGCTGGGGAGAAGTCATACTCATCTTTTTCTAAACTGTCTGAGGGAACAAACTCATCCTCTCTGTCATTTGTAACTGGAGAGGCTTTTACTTTGAGCTCATCCAAATCGTTGTTATTGTTGGCATCATCATCATCGTCGGCATCATCTTCTTCTTCTGAGAAGTCAAAAGTGTACTTGGGCCTCTCAGCTGAGAAAAATCACACATGTACACAATTCAGGAGAGTTGTTTATGTTGTATAATACAGACATACAAATCAAAGTGGAAGTCAGTGAACAATCCCTGCCTCAGAGTACGTAAGACAAAAGACTGGTGGATGATAAATTTGCTTCAGCCCAGAAGAATAAAGGGCTGGAAAGAATAAAGAATAATTTAGATGTTAGCAAACAGCCAACACCCCTTGTGGCTTGCTCAGACGCCTTCAGCTAAGGGCATTATGGAGACATTCCGATAGAGTACTTTTAAGGAATGAGAATCCTTCACTTAGATTTGAAGTTTTCTTGAATCCACCATTTGAACATTTTTCCTAATTTTCCAGAAACTCTGTGGGACTTTTTTAAACCATCAAATACTTAGACATTTTGTAAACTTTCAGTCTTGGTTTTCATGGAGTGTTCAGAATTTTTTGATCATTTTTTACTTGCCTTTTAGGCCTGATTTGGCAGTATAATTGTATTAGAGTATTTTTTCTTGGTTTGTAAGAATATTATCTTGTCTGTTTCTTGTATAATTCACTAGTTTAGTGACTACTTTCTACTCTAGTGTTTAGAATAGGAGACAAGATTTCTGATCCAAGTTACCAAATCTGTCATAACAAATTCCTGATCTTGACACTAGTAGTATTCTTCACACAGTGAAGAAAATGTAATACAAGATATCTGTAGGAAATAGGGTCCTAAAGGAAGGCTATGGTCAAAGGAAAATGTGGGTTTTGTAGTTGAAACTTTCAATCTCAATACACAATTCACAAAATCTTGGGTACCTGCAGCTCTCCTAAGCAGAGAGTCTCTTGGAATAATCACAGGCTCATTTTCTTCTAAATCACTTTCAGACTTGGATTCATCATCTGACCAGGGGTTTCGTTTCTTCACTTTTTTCGCGCTGGATTTTGTAGATGATGGTGTCCTCCTTACCCTGGCACCTGGCAAAAGCAAAAGCATTTACTAGAGGTTAAAAACTATTTTCATATTTTCTAATTGTTTACAAATTTAGCATGAATTCTCATCTTAAAAAGTTCCCCTTTAAAAGTTCCCTGTTGTAAATTTTTCTCCTCCCTGAAGGAAGATTTAACATGAAATTATTTCACACAGAACCTGACCGACTGCTGCCAAAGAAATTCGTTTCATGACTGAAAAACATGAAGTCTTTATCTCGTTTGCCATCTAACTTGTGTTTCTTTAAAGGTTGCTAGAGTTTTCCAGGAAAATAAATGCAGTTTTCCATTATCCAGGGAACATGATCAGAAACAGTTATTGGAAAAATACAACAAACATGGGAAGCAGGGGGTATCCTATTACGGGTGGGAGGGGGTGATAAAAATGTGGTCAATTGAAGGGCAAGTTGGGTTCATTTGAATTGCTCAACACTGGCTGTGGGAGATTTGAGCTGCACGTAGACAAGTCAGCCATAACTGTACTCAGTGAATTTACTCAGGTTGGAAAATCTCTTGAATTATTAAAACTTAGAGTAATTATTCATGCAATCACATTTTTTCCCTTTTTCCTGAAAAATAAACCCCCTCATACTTAAACCTTCTCTTCTGTCTCCAGCTTTCTTTTTTTTGTTGCTTCCTCCCTGTTACTGTGTATTTCTCAAACAGCAATAATCAATTCCCACTAGAAGAGGAAATAGGGAAGTGAACATTGGTCATCTGCCAAGCCATAGCACCCATAACTTTCTGAGAGTCAGAATGACTGAATATGTCAATAGAAAAATACATTTATGTAATCAAGTTTTACAATCTATACCATTACTCAGTCTGAGGGGCTGAAGGTGGCTGCCCTGTCCTTCAAAATCAAAGAGCACACAAACCAGACATTTCAGTTTGCAAAGAATTATGCTCATTATGTAAAAATCATCTATTTTTCTATACACAAATTTGAAGATTTAGACTCTCCACCCCCCAAAAAACAAATTGAAATGTATAAAATGTAAGATCCCTCACCCCTAGGAAAGTAGCTTACACAAAGAAGTTTAGCAGAGTACTTTCAAATATTTCATTTTAGGGAAGAAAACCAGATGAAAGAGTGATCATTGTGCAATATTTCCCTTCTCATACTGCATTCATTTTGAAATGCAAAAATGCATTTCATGCCCAGTAAATATATAACTAAGGTTAACTATGGTTGTGCAAGGGTCTTACCAGGCTCCTTCTTCTCTCTCTTGGGTTTAGGGGTTTTAGCTGCTGCAGCTGATGCATTCAGTGAGTCATCCCCACCACCCTCAGCTGCCACACTACCAAACTCCTCATCAAATTCCATTTTTATTGCTAGAGAATCAGTTTCACCCTAAAATTACAAAATAAAATAATTTTCACCTTTATATTTCAAGATTGAACTGGAATAGTTCTGCCGGTGATAATAAATGAATGTAGACTAGTATATTGACATTTCTTGAATAGTGTTGGAAAGAAGTTATCTCAATAAAAACACCTGAACAATAAGCAGTCTGAAGAGGTTTGCAAATGTAAAAGAAATCCAGTACAAATTTCTCATGCATTACAAAAACAGTACAAATACAGCACCAGTTATGATCTGGTGATTTGGATTTATGCTACCAGAGTAGAAAACCACATCAGTTAAATAATAAATGATTTAGCTGTAGTAGTCATTTTGGTTTACCTTTTTCTTTTTCAGCAATTTCCTGCTGGCATCTGCTTTCATGGCAGATGTAATCTGTGGAACTATTCTTCTGCCAAATGGCGATGGCATGGTCTCCTCCAGCTGGAGTTTCTTCATCTTGGGTTTACCAACTTTGCCTTTTATTGGTTTGCCAACCATGCCAGCCAGAACATCTTCTCTCTCCTGTGCTTCTACTTTCTAACAAACAAGGGGAGGCAGGAGGGGGAAACACATTATTTTCTAATAAGGACAAAGTGGAATGTGATGACTATTTAAGATTCTGCTCCTTTTTACATAGAGCTTAAGTAAGAACATTAATTCTCACTTGAATTAGAACACAATTTTCAGTTCTGAAACAGTGACCACTTAATCTTGGTAAATTCATTACCTTGTAGAGTTAAAAACTAACCTTTTATTCAAGGATAAAGACAAACGTCTGGACACCATTAGACTGAAAAATCTTATATCAAGTTTCTCCTTTGCAAGTATGTGTCTGGTACTGTTGAAAATTTCCATTATTTCAGCATTTAACTTAAGCATTTACTGTTGAAGTGTGTCACTTCAAAAGATTTCACCAGCCCTTTTCAGACAATATGGAAAACTGAGGTTCAGCACATTATTCACCAAAGGGCCTTGGTCTTTTTTCCAGAGTTACTGATAAAAACTAAGGGCCCCTCATATAGTATTTCTAGTTCACACACTTCATTCCCGAATGTACAGATTTAAATTTGGCAATACTGCCTCACAAAAAATTAGATCACATAGAACTACTGGAATTATTACCATTACCAGTTACTACTCACAGGTTTTTGTGTCATCTGAAAACTAACTTTCTTCTGGTTATTTTTCTTTTAACATCAGTGACTTGGAAAAGCATTAAACTGGACAGATGCAAGAAACAATCCCCGAGAAACAGTACCAGGAACACAGATATCCAATATGGATTTCTCAATTACCATTATATTGTGAAATGTACCTATTTTTGATTCAAAATACAGTCTTTTAAAATTATTCTTCTTAACTTTTAATATTTTTCATTAGTGGTTTTAATTAAATTAATGTGAATTTCCTGTTTTAGAAATATATATAAAGTAAAACATACTTCAAGCTCTTCAACAAAGGCTGCTAGATCTTCTTTCCAGAGGTCTGAAGGAGATTTCCTTTTAAGGTCATTTAGTTCTCTCTCCTAAAACATCAAAGTAGTATGGTGAATGTAAGTACAACTAAAGCAAATGCCACTGAGGACTGAACGTTCCCAACAGGCACATCAGCAATTACTGTGTCATTTCAAAACAAGCCTTCCAGGTGTACCAACCTTGGAATCTCTCTGCTTGATCAACTCTTCCACCCTCTCTTTTGTGAGTGACCACAGTGACATGTTCAAAATGTAGTTGAAGTCAGGGCCAGAGGTTGCACCAGAAGCAGAGGAAGCATCATCATTTGCATTCTGAGAGTCTTCCTCTTCTGCTGCCTGAGGTGAAACATTCACAATTACAAGTATTACTGATCTTAGCTGTGTGCATCAACTGTGACACTGCTCTGAAGCACCATCACAGAGTAGCAAGGTGTGCCCTCACAGGTTCAACAAGGTGAACATTTTCTGGACCTTTACAAAAGCCTGTGTTCTTGTGACCTTCTATAGCTGATTATTTAACAATTCAATTTAAGAAAACAAATTAAACCTGCGCTAGGGCCTTGTATGCTGCTGGCTGCAGATATTGGCGCTGCCCCACCCATCTCTCAGGGCTGAGACCTTTGCCCTTTGGGTATTCATGGGTATCTGTTCCTTTAGAAAATGAGCGCAGTCCTTTGGATAAGAGCTGGTATCAAAGCCTCAAATGTGCAAACCAAGGTTTGGAAGTAGATCAAAATTTCTCTAAATAACAGTTTTCTTATAAAATAGAAATCATACCATAGTGTTAAAATGCAGTATTAAGAATACAAAACAAATGTGAAATGAAAACAAATAGCTAAAAAAAGTGGCAAAGACATAGAAAAAGGGCTGGTGACAGAGATTCAAAGCTGCTTTTCAAAGCAGTTCCATCTGCCCACAGTAACCAGGATGTAACTTTTAAATTAAACTCGTCACATCTCTCTTTTGGAACAATAAAATCGGCTTGGTTTTTAAAAAAGCAGAAACAAATATGGGTCAAGGTCATGGTCAAATTTACTATGATAAACTTAAAAGTCATAGCTTTATAATATCCATGATTCTTTACAGAAAAAAAATTATTAAGTTATGTAGAAATAATTACATTTAGTAATTAGTTGTATGCATAGGATAACTGATGCAGCACTTTCGGTATCAGCCAGTCAGAAATCAAGTTGCCAGTTTTGATTTGGGTACATTAAGACATGCAGTCGTCTGCAATCTCATTTTTCATATTTGTACTATCCAGTTTTCTTCTAAGCATTATCCATATACAATACCAATATTATGTGACGTGATTTTTGTTTAAGTTTAATGTTATTTTTTTTAAATGGAAACTAATGAGGAGTAATGAATAATGTTTTTAAAGTGCTATGTGTGTGTTATAAATTAAGTTAGACTACTAGAAAACAAACAATATCATTTATATTACCTTTTCCTGTGCTTCTTTCCAGGCTTTTACTGGATCAGATTCATAACCTCTCTGGACCAACATCTGAATCAGATCTCTTTTTGGTCTGTTCTCTGCAAGACACACACAAACACAGAGGAGGGGAGGATTAAAAAAAAAAAAGGAAAGTCAGTGTCGTGAAAATCTTGCATGCAAGTATTTTCTACTATACTCAAATAATTTCCATATCTTCCCCCACTGTTAACAATTCTGACTTGTGTTTACTCACCAATGGTAATTTTTCCTTGAATCTTCTCCAGAATGAATCGAGCTTGGTTGTTCAGCTTGGTGGACTCTGCACCCAGCATTCCCACAAGCCACTCCTTGCGCAGGCTGTAATAATGTAACCGCAGATCAAAGAACTCCTTCAAGATGTCCTGCACGGTTTCATACTTCTTTAAGCATCCCATGTGATCAAACAGCACCTAGAAAATAAATACATGATAGACTTGAGAGAGGCTGCATAACTCAAACTTTGTTAGCTGTCGTGTAAGTGTTCAGCTCTATTGCACATATAAAAACACCATACAAAAAGTGGTATGAGGAGGTAAAAGGAGTTTAAAGGAGTGTGAATTCAAACCTCACTGTGGAGCTACACAGCACAGAGCTGGATGGACTATTTTTATTCACAAGTAGATTTAAGATGAGATTTATGGTAGCACAATCAAACAAAAAGACAGCTATAGAGAGAAATATGCCTGAATTAACTTGAATGACTAATTTTATCTACATATTAAATCACAAGTTCAGTAGCAACTGATGATTCACAACTATTTAATATAACAGTTGAGAAAGCTTAATAATCCTTAATAATCTTCCAATTCAACTGTGAAATCTGTCACTTTTCAGCTGTGAAAACTACCATGCTTCAAGTTCAAGCACAAAGTAAGAAATCATTTTTACTTGATAGGTGGAATCAATCCTGCCTGGCTTCTGACATCTCCAGTTTAGACATTTATAGGTGAACTAGTCACCCTCGGTGCCCTCCATAGTCAACTGAAAGAAAGAAACCCCTGTAGGGGGAAATTCATCTATCCAAAATAGCTATTTGGGAGCTGAAGAACAACAGCCAAGCTCACATAACTTTTTAAGGTTCTTACTTTAGGGCAGATTAATTTCTACTCAGGTACAGAAAGCAGCCCTTACAATTTATTATTTATTTTGGCAGGCAGAAAATGCAGGAATTCAGCTGAAAAACATTTTGTAATCTGTGAAATGTAAATCTGACAATAGATTCTCACAGTAGTTCCTATACTTGTTTAAACATGTGAGAAATACCATCATCCTGATTTGGTAGATTTGCTTTTCAAGTACAATCTACAAAATGAGTTGAGCAAGGCTAGCTTCCTTTTCCAATTCTATCATCCTTGATTTATTTTTAAGCTATTTTCACATAGCTTTTGATGTACACAGCAATAGCACCAATAATGATGTTTGTGTTTTGTGATAATTTCTGGAAGTAGCTTCTGCCATAAAAAAGTGTAACTTCTGTTTCAGCATCTGTAAAGACAGGATGTTTGGAAATCTTCACAGAAATTAGCTTACACTCAAGTCCCTCTCTGAATAGACAGGCATCTATATTTATTCATATTTTAGTATCTTACAGCACTATTATGTCTTCAGCAGCTTAAGAACAATGTTTGCTATATACCTTACCACTATATAGATTTATGCTGGTGGAAACATTGGATCATTTAACTCCTATTAGAGGAGTAACAGTCCTGCAAAAAGTGCAATTTTGAAAATGTAATTTGTCTCAAGTTTAAAACTCAAATCTAATTATAATATGGCAGAAAGTTATTTGTATGATCTACTTTACATTACAAACCACTTCTGGGTCGCTGCGCAGGAAATTTTCAGTTACAGGAAGGCAACCACCCCAGGCCTGTCTTATCTGAAAGACTCATCAGGACTAAAATGGATTTGCTTATTCATATTAACTTAGTATTGGTCATCATTACAGTTTTCTACTATTGAAACAATTTCAAATTCACCATGCAATGTTCAATACCAAGAACCAAAGTGTACTACAAAAAACTTTGATTTTACAACAAGCAACAGTAGGGATTCTGATAGCCAAACATGAAAAAATTACCATAGAATTACAAGTAAGACTTGTTTGAAGCTTAAAGACTTTGTGCAATCCAGCAGCTTCTGCCTGTGCAAGCTTTTCTTCTGTCATCTTCACAACAAATTTCACAGTTGTATCAGTGTGGTATTCCTTATAGTCAGAAATTAATGCTGGAGTTTTTTCAGTCCCATTCAACATAGGTTCTAGAACCTGTTCTTTGTACACCTGTTGAAAATAGGGCAGCAAAAAACAGAACCACTTTTAATGCCTTAAAGCTGCAAACCAACAGAACAGCATAAACTTTCAAAGCTCTGTGCATTATATCTGATACCAGTTATATCCTACAGAACCAGTATAACCTGAGAAATGCAAGCCAAGAGTAACACAAACATGACAGGCAGAAACCAGGACAGAAAAGGCTACTGTGAATTGGATTCAGCAGGAAAAGCAGGTGTTCTCTGTAGTAGGGACAGCTGATGGCACAGAGAATCATCTTCTACAAAAGCACACAGGAGAATGAAACCATGTTCCCTCCCTTGTATGTATAACCAGAAACTGAGTTAGAAGTTCATGCAGATGTAGGATTAAAGAATTTAAGGAGGGATTCTTTACTGTTTTTTCTTGATATTAAAATGTATTTCACTATTACTTACCTGGGTCCATGTCCTTACAGGAAGCTCTGTAATCTCTACTGTGTTCCTGTCCACCACAAATATTTCACCACTCACTACATACTGATTTTGACCAAGCTCCTGAATGGTTCCTTTGAAGTTTTTGTAGTTTGGGAGCTGAAATTGGAAAAGATAGAAAAGTGGTAATAATTTTTATAATAAAATACCAGAAAAATAGTTCTTTTCCATACTCCATACAGTTATCACTGTATATTGCACTAACCTGTCAACAAACCTCTCATATCTGTGAAAATCTGAAGCATAGGAAAAATACTACAGAAAAAAACCAAGAAGACACACATGCAAGTGACAGGCCTGAATGTCCTACTGTCCAGAGAGTAGAAAAATTATTAAGAAGATGCAGCTGAACTCAGTGAGGTGGTGATGTTTTGTTTTGAATTTTTTTGGTTTGCTTTTTTTCTTCCTCTTAAAGAAAACTAAGCACAAATAATGCATGACAGAAAGCAGATTAACAACCCAAAATAACTTTACAGAAGTGATGCTACCTCCCCTAACCATTTTTCCATTTTTGTGCTGTTTGGCAAAGAGAGTGGAACCCATCCAGGCTAAATTGTAAGTAATAGGCTGAGGAATTTTTTTAACAGGATCAGTTTCCTTATCCAGCTTGACACAAACACATACCAGTATACAGAAAGGAGCTAGATGGAGGCAGAACTGCCTCTTTCAACCACAGTGAGCTTCAATTGGCTGTGAGACTACACAGAAGGCCTAGGAGTCCTAAAGGAAGGGCAATCGATTGCATTAATTAAAAAAAAATAAATCTCATTGTTCCCAAGAATTTGAAAAAGGAAAGCCACTATGTCTTGAAAATTGATATTGCAGACTCAGTGAACTGTGATATAATAGAGAAGAAAAGATGCTTCTGCTTCTATGGCTTACTAAACACAGCCAAGCAGCAATATTCATCTGTTGTAAAATTAAGGTTACATCAACTGTATTTCCTCTCTTGGACACAGACATTATGGGTTCACACAGGCATTCTTCCTGCCCAATTTTTTTACACCACTTCTAAGCTAAATGCAGTTCAGAAACTGCTGATTTTCTTGAACAGCAGCAATATCTTCTCCTCTGCCTATAGATATATAAAAGAGAAAACGATTCAGACAAGATAAAGGAAATGTTAACTTTGGCTGAAGACACTTATGTAGTACCTTCGAAAACAAAAGGTGATACAACTCTTTACTGCCACATCATAGGTACCCTGTAAGGTTTGTAACAGTCAGCAGACTGAACAAAAAGTCCTCAAAAATAATTGCTAAAAATACAAATAGCAACGTTTATGCTTCAAGGTGAACTTCCCCAGCCTCATCCCAGCAGCCAAGTAAAGCTGCTACATAAAATTACTGGCACAAATCAACTCCAATGCTTCAATAATTAAGAAATTCTAGAGACACAGGAATTCATTTTGTAGGTACACACACATATAAAATACCAATATATACTATTATTTTTACCATTGGGTGGGGATCTAGGCCATCCAGCATTCGTCTGACATTGTTTACAATCTCTCTGGTATCATAGTTGGGAAGTTTGCATGCCCAGCCAGTACCAATTCCTTCAGCTCCATTTACTAAGACCATGGGAATGATGGGAATATACCATTCAGGCTCTACACGTTGGTTGTCATCATAGAGGAATTTAAGCAAGTTGTCATCCACCGATGGAAAAAGTAGCCTTGCTAAAGGGCTTTAAAAAGAAAAAAAAGAAAACCATTTAACCTCCAGTAAGTAAAGAACATTTTGCTTTAACAGCCTCTGGCCGAGATATGATCTGTTTGCAGATTTTTCTCACGTTTTCCTTTCTCTTTGCCATTCTGAAGCTGAAAATCCAATGTATACATCTGAGATAACAAAGTTCTTCCCAATAGAAATGTGTGTTCATAATAGATGGTGTTTGTTTCCTTCACAGTAACACATGTACCTGGTACACTAGCAACTGCTGACATTTAACATCTACAAAATATCATTCTTTGAAGCATTCAGAACACACAGCTCTGTGTGACACTGGGGCACCCAGTAATAAAGCAACAGATCATCCAAATAGTTGCAAAATTTCCTTAACTTTAGGAGTAGCAAAATGTTATGGATGTTCAAAACCACACTTAAGAGATCCAAAGCAAAATATGAGCTTCTATGAAAATTTCAATCTTTCACCATTTCTCTCCCCCCTCTAAAAAAAAGGAGTGTTGTGCAAGGATGAGTTTCATAACAAGGCTATTTAACATATGCATTTAGCTTGACATTAATAGTTCACCTTAACATGGTGAAAATATAGCGAGGGCTGGCAGCATCCTTTCCACCATGAAGCCTGGTGCCAAACTGACCAATAGGTTGTAGCAGATTCACATTGTTACTTCCAACAAAGTTCTGAGCCAAGTTGACAATAGTCATCATTAATGCTTGCTGCAAGAAAATACACATTCATAGTAATAAGTATGAGACAGTCCATCCTAATCATCCATAAAATCTATTTTTAATGGCCTAAAAATGTGTGACTAACCTGAATTTAATTTTTAAGAAAGTAGTCTCCCTGATTAGGGACTGTTGTAGCCTATTACAAGGGGTGCTGGGAATACATATTCTATGCTTATGAAAACCCCCAAGCTTCCCAATTTCTTCTAAAGAACTTCTCTGGGGGAAGTAAAGGGACATAAATGGATCACACTTGCATGCACAAACCACTAGTCATGCCTTCTAAGGGGAGAAGAGAAGGTTTGGATGGGTTAATATGGCCACTCTTGCAAATATGTCAGATAAATACAAACAAAACAGGAGCTAGAAATAATCTTTGTTCTGACATTGTAGTAAGTTTTTGAAAAACAGAGTTTCTGCTTCTCCCCTTAAAATACTGTATTTCTTGTTTCAGACAAAAATTGTCCTAGTACATAGTTCCTATATTCCTATGATTTCGGAATCCAGAAGCTGGCTAGGTAATTAGTTATCTACTATTTTGCCATAATCCACAGCCTATTTGGGATAACACTGTGCACCAACACTTAGAAATAAAGGAAATATGCTGTCTTATTAAGCTACATACTGTTTGGTCCATTTTCTTTAAAAGTACATTTGTGATTAGTAGAATTACAGTCAATAGTTTGTCATTTTAATACCAGAAATATTTACCTAATATTTTATATAGGCTAAAAGTCCTCACTTCACCATCCTCCATACTCACCTCCCCATGGTGATAGGCTGACATTTCAGCCACAGAACCAGCCAGCTGAGCAACCTTTACTTCACGT
>VWYI01004031.1:1298-56199 GCA_013399455.1 Anthoscopus minutus | reverse complement strand
TATATATATATATATATACACATCTCAGCCATGGAAATGCTCTTAGGATGTTTACAAGGAAGTGCCTTCAAATCTAGACCCAGATCAATCATTGCTTCCCTCAACATTGGGTGTTTGTCAATCGTAATAATAGTTATTTATAGCCTTTGAATATTCTTTACTCTTATTATTTTGGATTCCAGATTCAGATTTTGGACTTTTAAAAGGTAAAGGATCTAAACTGAGAGGTACATCTCTAATCTAGTACTTGATAACTACTAGCATATACTACCAGTGCTCCAAGTCCCATCAGTAATTTAAGAATGTAAATAAAATGTGCAAGTTTCTCAAGACATTTAGCGATTTCTAACAAAATGCTATAATTTACTTCACAAAACATTACGAAATAATTCTAGTCAAGAAAATTAGGAATGTATCCTCCAGGGCTACCATTAACAAAAGGGAAAATAAAGAGAGAGTCCTATCTTAATAAAATTAAATCCTTCAGATTTCTTAGGAAACGTTGCAAAACTTCAACTAATGCTAAACTGTATTAATACACAAGGTGGTTCAGAATTATTTGAATTTCTCAGTTGCAGCACTCAACCTTTCAAGTCACCAAAATAAATCTGCCCCTCAACAACATCAACTTCCAAACATTTATACCTAATTGATATAACAGAAATTGTCATCAGTTATTTCTTTTTCACTCTTTAAAGTATATGTAGATATTTCAGGTTACTGTATGTAGTAAGTGCTGTAGAGTTTCTTGTGAAGATTTGCGACAAAATGTCAGTCTTTAATTTGCTTTGCTTTGCTGGATTGCAATTCAAACTTATAATATCAAAGTGTTTTATAAAGAGGGGGAATTAAAAGTGGTCTAAAATGGTGATGCCATTTTCCCTTCTTATGTCAGATGAAAAAGCTGAGTGTACCACATGGTAACTCTGGGTGACTAAACAGATTGACAAATGTATTAAAAAAATAAAATTAAAATAAAAAAACAAACAACCCCAAACAAAAAATAAACCCACCAAAAAACCTCTAGCAGTCAGTTCTAATTTTTTCATGGCCATCAGCTTTTCTTGTCCTATTAGTTACCATAATAGCAACACAGTGTTGAGCAAAATACCAGAAGCTTTCATTAGAACCATTAACATAATTTGATAACTGATAGTATTTGATTTCTGACTTTTGAACTTTGAGCTAAAGCTTGGTGTAAGATATAATCTCACTGATTGGATGTTTTTTAAAATACAATCACTTCAAGTTATATTACTTTGTTCAATGTAATTAATGTTCACATTTGTCACAAATTGTATTATTTAAGAAAGAGGCAATAACGATGAAAGATGTGACAATGTTAAACCCATGTCGTCTTCCCCCAAGCGATTAAGCCCTAATTTAAGGATTGCTCAAAATGAACTGGAGACATGCACGCAGTAATGGATATATACAAATAAGAACTTTTCAATAAAGCATTGATGGTTTTGCTCAACTTAAAAGCAAATTAAAAGTTTAGCACTAAATCCATCTATGTCAGATGCTTTAGAGCCATATTCAGGATGTTCTACTTAAAATACATTATTCAGTTATACACTGCTTTCCTGACCTTTAAATGCAGTGCAAGTAGTAAGGAGAGCTTTCTTCGCTCCTGTCTATGCTGGTGCAAGTAAGGATTTACAGACTGATAGAAGCTTCCCCTCTGCCCACAGCTCCTGCAGTCAAACTTTCTCTGCTCCCTCAGCGTTTGGCCACATCAGTGTGAGAGCATGAGCTCACAAGCCTTGCCTCCTGGGAGAGCTCCTCAGTCTGGTGCCTGCCCTGTGCTGCCAGAGCAGGTATGATGATAAGGGCAGGTGGTTTTCTCTCGTAGCCAGGCTCGTGGCTCATGCTTCTGTGCAGATCACTGTGTGCATGTGCCCAATTATTGCAAGCCACGTGGCTCTTAAGTATGGCAAGCAAAAGACTGCAATATAAATACAAGCTATAGAAAGCTATTTTTGTATCGACAAATGAGTGAGTAAGGTAGCAGGGGGAGGGATGTTTCTATTTAACTTGGTCAGGTTAAGGACCTGAAACAGACTTTAATGTTTAAAATGTTCTATGTGCATACAGCAAACTAACTGTCCTGCAACAATAATTGCATCATCTATGTCATATCAATGACCCTCTTTGCTAGGCACTGTATACAATCACACGGATGCTTCAAATGGACATTTATGGGATCTTTATTAGTAATATAAATCCTATATCACCACAGCTGCATTAAAAATGCAGAGGAACACATGCTATCATCTTACAAAGATTTCAGTTGGGTTCACTGGGGACCATAAAAACTAATATTCACATTCAGACCCTTTGGCAAACGTATAAATGCCAGAAATCTTCAAAATTTTCAAAACTTTTATAACAAAGTTCTAAAATGCTTTGGAGAAAGGGAAAAGGTGAAAAAGAATCAAGATGATGTGGCTCTTTTTTTTGTCAGAAATTACATTTTCAGCTAGCCTTGAAAAATAATTTTGTGGTATCACCACATCATTAGTATATGTTAAGCCTTCAAAAGTGAGAAGGGCTCATAAAATTTTTAAGTAATTTTATACATAATATTCTTCTAAACAGTGATTCAGCAGGCCTAGAACATAGTGAAATCGGTACAAGAATACTTATTTTTTAAAGAGTATTTTTTCTGGGTTTTTTTCTAATTTCCAAGATTAGGCTAATGAAAGTGACTAAATACTCGTATATTCAAAAATGTTTAAACAAAACGAAAAAGGCAAGAGAAATTCCACACCTCACCCACCTGTCTGGAGGCAAAATTAAACCAACCTTTTACAGATTTCTTAGAGTGGAACTTAAGGCTTGTGAGTTCCAAGAGGAATATTCTCCATTAGTAACTTGTATTTCTTAATCCTCTCTGAAAACATCTGATACAAGGGCAGGGCTCGTATTCCCCTTAGATTTGAAATGTCTGCCATGACTTTAAGTGGCAGTCAGGCAAATGACAGAGATTTAAGTTTTGGAATCCACTGCAGTAAAACCTCTCTCAACAGTGTGTTGTCAGAGAAAAAACATGCTCAATAAATACTGTTTAAATTACAAGAGGATTCCAACATACAGGGCTGAAGTCTAGTCACTGAAACACACTGTCCTGTGAGGTGGCAGTGACACAACTGCATGGCTGCTCTTCGTCACCATTACTGCTGCCATAGCATCTCTTCTGCAGCTGATGTAATCATGTATGCCACTACTAAAAAATAATTACTCTTCCATGCACAAATCACATTCACTGCAAAGATAAAACATAGTTTGGATCCCACTTCATATTTTGCTTAAAAGTTTTTTTCATCTTCCTGGCACAATGAACCTCTCTAAATCTCAGCGTAGTATTAATCATTATAAGAATTGCCTTACATTTACTGTAATACAAATTTGCTATGGGATTAATACATTTCAATTTTTCTAATGCAAAACTTTAATTTCTAGAATTTATAAAACACAACTGTCACAGAACACAAACTGCAAAAAACATTGGTTTGTCTTTAATTTTCTTCTCATAAAAACAACTGAGGGCAAGGGGAAAGAACCATTGAAACTGTACTTATGTCATAGAAGACTGCAGAAGGAAATACATAATGCAAAGCAAAGCCATTTATCAGAAAGCACAGTCCATGCCATATTGTCCTTGTCTGTGACTCAGAAACAAACAATAAGAAGGATATCTGGGTATTAAGAAGCCCGATAGTTTAGTAAAATATACACTATTAGAACATGTGCTGATGAGAATATATGCTGATATAGTTTAATTGGGAAAACAGAAGCTGTGCAAAGCCAAACAAGGAATGAATTCCCTGCTTCACATGGGCAGACAGGTATTCAGTCATTCCTAGGAGAGCAGGGCCCCACCACATATAAAAGTGACTTGGGAGGACAAATACCTTAACTCCAAACACCCACCCTTCCTCTGTCATCCCAACACTTTACAGAGTATGCATGACCATTACATGGTCTGGAATATCCCTTTGGTCCCTTTGGGTCACCTGTCCCAGCTGTGCCTCCTCCCACCCTCCCAGGCACCCCCAGTCTCCTCACCACCGTGGCAGTGCAAAAAGCAGAAGGGCTTTGGCTCTGTGCAAGCCCTGCTCAGCAACAACAAAAACATCTCTGTATTATCAACTCTGTGTTCAGCAAAATTAAACAAATTCAAAACACAGTCCCAAACCAGTCACTATGAAGAAAATTACTCCAACTGAAACCAGCACCTTCATACATCCATGTGCTCAAAGACAAGGAGTGTGCACACCAAGCATTTACAAATAAACAGGAAAGTATCCTAGATAGACATAGGTTCTGAATGCTGCAAACCTGATACTGCAAAAAAGTGACTTTGGTTGTTCACGAAGTACCTTATGTCCCCATACAGGCAACATAAACAACGTCATCCAAAAAGACACAAGAACTCTGTTTAGAGAAGCAAAAAACACCTCCAAGCTAGAAACCAAACTCAAAGTTTGTTCTAATCTATCAGTTGGGAAGATATGCAAAAAGAGAAATGCATTACTCTAACATCTGAATGCTAAACTGTGAAAAAACCATACTCTGCTCCTAAGTGTTAGAAGGCATCATCATTATTCTACCATACCAAAGAAATAGAGGTTATTAAACATAATGCATAAAATAATATTTAACAAGAAAATCAGGATAATTACTTCACAAAAAGGACATTCCGTCAAGTTCTAAACCATTGCTCTGGACTGAGAATTACTTATGTCCAAGTTAAATCAAGTAAAACATCCTTAGCAGTTCTTTAAAGAACACTTGAAAATAACAGGGGAAACTACCTAATTCATCATGCTTTTTTTTCCTGTTAAAAAAGGTGAATTGCAGGAGGCCTTGACATTAACTTTCTTGTTTGCAAATTCAGCCTGTTTATTGCAGGAACATAGAAAATGATAGTTCGGTTCAATACAAGCTGAAATAAATATTCAGGTTAGTTGTGTGTAAGTCAGATTAGAAACCAGTACAACTAAGGGTCAGGAACACACTGCTGGGAACTGTATCACCACCACGACAGAAAAACAGGGCCATTAAAAAAATTTGAGTCCAAAAGGTTACAGTAAGGAAAACCTGCCAGTGAAATATGTCTAACTATCATACTTAGAAGAAGGAATAACTGTTACTTGACTTACAAAAAATGTTACAACAAAAAAAATAAAGTAACATTCACAAAAGGGTAGTATAGCACTTTTAAGAAAAAATACAGACATATGCTGTCCTATTTGCTTCCTACATCATAAAGCTGGAGAGCACAAGAGCACATCTTTAGATGCTGCTTATTAGAAGCATGCTGAATCATTCCCCTTCACTTCACAGACCCAACACTGATAATGTATTCATCAAGAGTGGCAGAAATTACTTCAGAAAGTAAGAAGCAAGTATGACAGGTGTTCCTTACATAATCCTCTAACTAGAGACACAACAGAACATGAAGACTCTAGGTGGGTACAGTTTCCTACATGTTACAATTCTAGGTGTCCTATTCTGACAAGATGATAATATCCACAATGGCCAAGTAGTAAAGAGAAATAAAAGTAAATTGTAATAAAAGATTGTCACAGGATCAATGCCTCATACTTTAAAACTGAGCATTTTGGCTCTGCTTCAGCATTCATCAGCCAAAACCTATTATCCTATGACAATATTCAATTTCACTGATATCTATTCATTATAAAATATATATATTTACAGTATTTGGAAGGTGAATTTTAATGCTGTGAATGCCCTTTAAAAGGAGACCATTTTAACATTATGAATTCCAAATGACTAGTCAAGATATTCAATTCCCTGTTTAAATCTTTAAATATACTTAGGAATTCCTTATTTCAATGGGCTTTCTAATTCTTGTTCCTTTACTGTTTAAATATATATTACAATGTAAAAAGAGAAAGGTCTTCATTAACTCATTGCACTAGGGGAACTCACCTTTTTATGATATTAGTTTCAGTCATTAATCACAACGCTTTACCAGTAACCAAGGAAAGTGACAATAATATTTATGTAGATCACCATACTTGAACTTTTCAGGTTTTGAAGAAGTCTAAGAGAGCTGGGTATCCCAACATGTTAAATTTGGAAATCGTAACTCTGACTGGCATAACACATCACATTCTATCCATAACCATAACACGTTCTGAGTCTCAACCTCAGCTGGTTACCTTATAAAAAGGCTTTTTCAAAAAAATTATCAACAACAGAAATCTTGTGGTGCTGAGAGATTTATATATTTTTTTTATCCTTAAGAATTCAAGAGGAAAAATACAGCTTTTTTGTCTGTTTTTAGGAGAAAAAAAATCTTTATTTAGGCAGTATATTTAAGAATAATTTTGAGAAGTGATAAGAGCAGTGAAGTCTAAAATCTGTACAGAGAAAACCTCATAGCATCTGAGACTGAGCACAATATTATCAGTGTCAGCATACTGATGACCCAGATGGTATTTGTATGTTTGAAGTATGACATCTATACTCCTCTGTCATCCAACACAAGTAATTAACAATAATCAAGTGGGTGTTAATTGGATATAATGGAACAATCTCCAGTCAGCCTGAGCCTACTATTTGCCTCTTACTAGTAATTATGAACACTAAGTACTCACGCTAATCTCCTTCTTCTCACTGAAGCCAAACAGAGGTGCAGTATTTACTCAGCTGATAGCTTGTTTTGTCTGCAATTTAATCTGTTTTAAGCCAAGAAACTCATAATTTGCAGAGCTGTCACCAGCTGCCAGGATCTCACAATAGAATTCAAGGCCCTAGATGACAGCAATTCAGTATATATAATCTAGGGGAAAAAAGAACAATCATTAATTAAACTGACCTGTTACAACCACAGTAGCCACAACACCTGGACATATAAACACTGAAAATTACCCATTTGTGTAACATCTGAAAAGCTCACAACTCTGACCCGCATTTGTCATCCCGAAAATATGCTGTTAAAACACAAAACTTTCGAAGCTGCTGTTCCTTTGCTATGCAAGACTGTAAGAACCCTTTTGCTGATAGGAAAGTGGTGAACAATCTCAGTCACATCACTGCAGAATGTGCTTGGCTGTTTGATTACTACAACTGTAGCAAATTGAAAGTATCTTATCAAGAGTGACCATTAGAAACATATTACCAGCCATTAAGCAGATGGTTAGATGCTTTAAAATAGCTTTTACATAGCAGTGAAGTCCAGACCAGTCAGCCTTATTTATGGGTCTATTAAAGGCAAAAAAAAAGGAAGAAAAATAATAAAAACAATTACTTTTTTTTTGGTGGTGAAAGTGGGAATTTTTCTGTGGTTTTCAAGACCATTATGCAACCAATGTACGAATCAGAGAATTCAGTCTAACAGTTAAAGCACTCTCAAATGCTATGAAATTTACCTCCCTTGTAAAAAATAAGTCTTCCATCATCATAAAAATTGGATTGATTTAACACACGTAAAAAGGTAGCACACCACATTAAGAAGATCAATATTGAAGATAACTTTTAGGAATTCTTCCCAGGAAATTGTTTGTATCATTTAATCCATCCCAAACTTTGTTTGATTTAAAAGGGATTGAATTGGTTTGTACTGAGACAGATTTTTCTTATGTTACATGTAGATGTCATCACTCTGTCAATAACTGAGACATGCATTGATTTACAGAAATGATACACTATTTGGAATACAATTACTGATTAATGCAGAAGGCCGGAAATGCAGGCCATTAAGTACCATTATATTATTGATTCCGTGTTTAAATTTGGGAAAATCACTCTATATATGATGAGAATCTTGCAATTTTCCCATGCCAATTCACATCTGTAGTTGGGGCTTCAACTTATACAGTTTAGACAGGAAATAGAATCATATGGAGCTTTAAAATTAAATACCAGAAAGCAAAAAGCAGAGCAAATCTCAGTACACATACAGTACCTTAACACAAATAATACTCAAACATTCTCGTGACACCTCCTAATCCTGTAGTGAAAAAAAAGTATCCTACACAAGAAATACAGGCAAGTTTAGCTATATCAAGTAAAATTTTCAGAAATAAAATCTTACTTTGCAGCTATCCTATCTACCCTTCCCCATTCTGGAGAGTGACCAAAAAATCACTGAATGGATCAGGTTGGAAGAGACCACAGTGGATCATCTGGTCCACCCTCAAGCAAGGTCATCTTAGAGAACAATTTCTCTGGTGTTTTGTTTCAAAGTAATTTCTCTCAGAACTTATCCCCTAAACAACTTTATCCAATTATTTTCACACCCTTCCCAAACACTACGTCTCTTTTTTGAAACTAAAGTTTTCTTAAGTTCTCTGCAAGTTTATTTCAGGATTTTACCTCCATGGATTTCTTATCAACCTTCTACCATGACATCCAGAGAATGACCTATCAGAGTCCCTCTAGTGAATTCCTACTGCTCAAAGAGATGTGAGACTTCTGTGGACTGGACATACTATGTAGAGAAACTGCATTTTCACTCCTGTTCAGCAGAAGCCAAAAGTGCTTCCAGGACAAAGGACTCATTCCCAAGGACCAGATAAATATTACAGCTACTGTTTATCATATAGTCTTTAGAAAAAAGAATTAAGAAGAGTTGCCAAGACTGCACCAATATTACTAGACTCAAAGTTACCAGCATGATTCAAAACTACATGATTCATCTTTTTGGACAGAGATGCTAGCTGGTGGGAGTCTCCTAAGACTACGGTGCACTTTTCATTCCTCTTTTTTTAATCCTGTCACTGTCCCAAGGAGGAAGAGAGCCTGTGGGGACTAAATCCCAAATTTGCTGTGCCACAACAGCAATGGAATCAAGGGAGTGAAAAAAAGTGAAAAGCATTCACCTGAGGGGATGGGAAGGGCAAAAACTTGTAGTATTTCTACAATTTATTACAGTCTTTTATATGATGAGCATTTCTTGATTGTCAGGTTGGTTTCTAAAGAAAGAGCACAGGTGGAGAAATTTCAATTAAATGACAGTTTCATTTAGGATATACCCATCTCCAGCACCTTATTTTGATTAGTTCTAATGTGAACTAGCTGTACAATCATGCACTTTTCAGTTTGCCAGCTGTTCTGGATCCCACTCTGAAGTGCCTCATTCATCTTATACATGGTAGAGGATATTCCCATTTGGCACCTACATTAGCATTTGGTACTGCACAACAGGCACTTAAAAATAAATACTTCAGTCACAGTACTGCATCCATTACTGAATGGCTACTCCAACAGCCTACCCTTTTCTTTCCTTAACAGAGTCAGCAACAACAAAAACAATTTGCAAGCTGCAGCTATACATTTGCAAGCTACAGCAATGAAGTATCTGAAGTAAACTCTGCTCCAGCTTCTTTCTCTCTGAAAATATGTCCACTGGGCAGATCACACGCACAGAAATGATAAAAAAGCCCCACCAATAAAGACTAGATGCCTTTCTAAATAGCATTTTGAATTAAGTCCAAGAGGACAGAAAATACTACCCAACTGAAAAGCCAGTGTGAGTTTATAATTTGAGACAGAAGTAACTCTCCATCAAGTTCATCACCAGAAGAAAATAATTCTTAGCTCATCAATCCACTGAACTGAAATGCTTGTTAAAGTCTCAAAGCATCAATATCCATCAGAATATATCTATTAAATATCTTGTTGCCATTTATGTCATCTATGATTTAACTTCTGATATAACTGCTTAGACCAATTCAATACTTTGCAGTAACTTCAGGGTAAACATGAAATAGGGACTATTAGAAAATACAGCTAGAAGGAAATAAATACTAAATGTTTTTTGTTAAAAACCAAAAACCCTCACTCCTCAAAAAAACCCACAAAGGTTTTCCATGTGGCATGTTTTAGTCACGTGCTAAAATTAGTTCTGCAGTCTTGAAACAAATCACCCTTTCAGAATATAAAACTACTGAGATTAGTTAGAACACCTGGGTATCTCAATGCACACTATCACACCATTTGAGCAGAAACTTAAACAAACACAGCTTAAATACGGAAATTATCCATATACATGAATGACTATTCCTGCACCTTGTGAAAACCAAAATCCCAGTTATTGCTATCCCACTTTAAAGAAACCTGTCAGGACTCTCACTGGCACTGTGAAAAGCAACATGAATGGCAGAAATTTTGATTGATGTCACTGCCTGCCTGTCAAGTGAAACAAGCAGGGCCAAGCTAATCATGTTAGATTAGCGGATACAGAGATGATATCATATTTTTGTGTTATAGATATGCATGTAGAGTGTACATGCACAGAATCACAGGAATATAAACATATCTTTCAAGTAATACTACAAATCAGAAAAAGTGTATTATTACCAAACTCTTAAACAAAGCCTGGGAGATTGGGGTGAGCATTTTTTCCCTTTTGCTTCTGTAATTATGTGCAAGTAATGCTCACGGATTTTCAAGACTTCTACATATTTTCTGGAGTCCTAATCCATTAGTTTTCTCTTTGTATTGTTACACTGAACTAAACAATCTGTTTTATGAGTCTAGAGTGAAATTGATTCAGCTACCTTTTCTAGAACACAGACTAATCAGATTTAAATATAGTCAGGTAATCTGATACTAAGCTCAATAAATTCTAGAAAGTGAGAACATCTGAAGACAACAGACCTTGTGTAAGAAGGTCACAGAAAAAAGTGATCTTATCAGACAAAGCGTGCAAAACAAAAACATGTCTAGCTCAGACATGAGAGTGGAATTTGACTGCAGCTGTCTGATCATTTATCATTGAAATACTTGCTCATTTGATAACTTGTAGACTGATAAGTAGAGTAACCAATAAGAAGCACCTCCACACTATCAAAAATGATGCAGATAATCCAGACTCTCAGATTAACTTAAAAAAGGTATCCTAAGAATAGCTGACAACCAAGATCCTTAAATATCAGGTGTGAAAAATTTAATAAACAGGAAAAAAACCCCAAACCACAAAACTAATCCCCCTCACAGCACTCCACTAAGATCTGCACTAACCTGAGCAGAAAAAGACCCCAAACTTGTCAAAAGCAGCCAGAACTACATTTTAGCTGAAAAGAGGTAAGTCTCGAATTTAAAATCAAAAAATACAATGCCCTTGGGTCAAACGGCTACAGAGTTCATAACAACAAATATGCAGAAACAATTTAAACTGCATGAAAAACAAATGCTTTATCCTATGTACTTCAAGTTATGAATTTTTTTTTCATCTGGGCCTTAATCAATATTAAATCTTAATGTCCCTTTTGTATTTACTGTACAAAATGTATTCCATAAGTCTGAGAAAAAATGTTCTTTGGTATTAAAATAATGTTAAATAAGATCAATTACAAGAAATATACTTCCTTTCTTTGTCTCTGTACACAAAACAGAAATAGGCCTGATGCTAGATTTTCTTAATTTTGAGCCTGGTGCTGAAAGGTATTTAAGTATTTTTCTCTTCCACTGAGACAGTCAAATGTACCAGCATCTTTAACAGGACTAAGTCTCAGGTTTTTGTGTGTTACTCCAACTTCATCAGACTCAGAACAAGGGAAGAACACAATTTGGAAATGAGGGTTTAGTTCCTTGACTTAAATTGCCTGCCCACCTCAACTAGCATTTCATCTTGAGCCTTGAAACCAGAGATAGTCTGAAAGCACACCCTGAATAAATTGCTACAATGTGTCTTGAACTATGACTGGCTGTATACGACTTGCTGGACAGTAAAATAACTTACTCTCAACCCTTAAGTGCAACCTAAATAAATATATCTAAATAAATATAGTTCCTATCCAGCCATACAGGAGTAGCTGTTTGCATGTAGTCCAAGTGGGCCTTGGGAAGGACAGCAAGACATCACAGAGACCATCTATTGAAACAAATTTGCAATACTAATATATTGAACTTGAAAACACAGCCCAGACAACACAAACCTGGCCAAACAATGGCCCTTTCAACATGATCTCCTCGAGGCCCTAACCTAAAGCAGCAAGTTTCCTATTTGCTCAGTCCATGAAGAAACTGCAGGTTCTGCATGACCCCTATTTTTCCAGTCTCAGATGTGAATTTTGCTAGCTTTGGAAATGTTTTAGGACTTACACAGAAATTTATAAAATGTCAGCTTGAAAATTTTAATTGACTTATTAGCAATATCTCTTCTTTGAGTGACCTTTTAGTCCTCTTTATAACATATCACCTCCTTTTACTACCTTCTGGCTGACAGCTTTTAATATATTCCTTCCTAGTGGATGATATCATCTGTCCTTGGATGGAATTAACTAAAGCACTACACATTTAAAAGCTGACATTAATCCATATCCACAGATTTTTAACAGCTGCTGGGATAAATATTGTGTTTCCATGCATTAGGTTTTATATAACAATGACTAGTAGAAATAAATTGAGATTAAATATACACTGGCAACATCAAAGCCAAGGAGAAAAAACACTCAGCTGATAAATGCAGTGTTTTAGTGGCTGCATATATCAATGACTTAAAATACTTACTATAATTAGCAATAATAATTTAGTTATAGTGCAAAAGTTAAGGTATATTTGTTACCATGGTATTGCTGTATCTATTGATAATCACATTTCTAAAAAACTTCAATGATGAAAGCACTGGTTCAAGACACAGGGAACACTTTTTATCTGTTTAAAAAAATACAGCAACTATCACCTGTCACATTCCTTTTTCAAATTGTGTATTTAGTTTTGCACACATAAAAGAGATGAGTAATCAGCAGCCTTAAATAGAGCAGAGATGAACACTCCAAGAGGAACACAGGGAAGGAAGCGCTACAACTTACTGCATGAGGCACCTGAACAGAACTCCCTGTAAGCCTCTGTGAAATTCATCATTTGTCAAAGTGAAAAACATACAATTCAAGAGACCTCCCTCCCCCTTTCCTTTTGTCTATGGCAACAAAATATTAATCAGTAAATTAATGAGAAACATCTGCTATGAATTTGAACATGCCTGTAAGAGAATTCTTGAAAGTGAACAATTACTTTCACCAGAAGATGTTTAGTAGCCTCCAGAATTGTTAATTACTAGTCTAGAGTCAGTAATAAAAATAATAATGGCTATATTATGTCTTTGCAAATATTTCTGAAAGCAACAATATTAATCTTCCTCAATACATGTGCAAAGCATTTTGTAGAAGTTGTTTGGTATACTTTCCATTCTATGGTTCTTCCACGCATGCATGAGTTTCTCTGACACTCTAAGAAGTTGTAGGGTTTTGGTTACTAAAGAACATTAAAACCTCAACCTTCCATCCTTTAACAGGAGGACCCCATTGCTCTTTGTAGGGCTTGCTTTCTGGTAATATATTCCACATGAATAACCAGAATCTCACTACTCTAAAATGTACAGAAAGAATATATATTTCTTAAAACTTAACATACAGAGGACTTTTCAGTTAAGATGCTCAGAAGTTCTTACAAACTTTTTTACACACAATGGCTAACTACAAAGTTAGTAAAATAAACACTACAAAGTAGAAAAATAAAAGTGAAATAAATGGATTGATATCCCAATTAATTTACACCTCCTAATTTATGGTACAGCTAACTTGGCTGAAAATACAGTAATTTTTGTAACAACTGAATGAACTTCTTCAGCTATGCTTAATATTTTGAAGGCAATTTTATACATCTACGTAATTCAATATGGTTAATTACAATGTTTCAGTTTATATCTTTCATGCAACATTTGAGTATCCAAGCGTGAAAGTTCCTACGGCACAGTTCTAGGACAGTGATACTGCCCTTCTGTATGGATGCAAGTACTGAAGAGGCGCACAATTACACCATTTAGTCTGATTCCAGAACAACAGATGAAGATGAGATTCGCTCCCCTTTAATATTTTTACCCATTCAACATATTAATGGGAATAGGACTTACCCACATATGTACCCACACAGAAAAATATCAGCATTTTGTGTACTTCAGCATGGTATTAGAGCTGTAGCTTACATAATTGTGCTGACACCTACCAATCCTACACCAAATCTCCTAAGCCTCATACAATAGACTGGACCCAACCTTCAGCTCTCCTTCTCAAAAAACGTAAAAGACAAAAATGAATTCACTGTCTTTGACAGCTTCTCAACAAGAAACCAGGACTCAAAATATACAGCTTAGAGTCTCAGAAAACATAGAACAAAAGTAATGCTTTCCAGATATTCTTGCAACTAAACAGATAACCCAGGCTGCTTTATTATATATTTGTGATTCAAAATAACAGAACTACCAAAGCCATTTTTAAAAAGGTTTAGAATCTTTTCCTTTAGAATTGAGAACTTGGTAGACAATTTCCACCAAAAAGCATATTACCAAGATATTCCTAGAGCTCTGAATCCAAATAATTCTTCAAATTTGTATGAAAAATTGCATAAGACGTGCAGAGATAATAATATAACAAGAAATTTCTAAGGGCACAGACACAATTTTTTAACACACCATATTTGCAAACCTAATTCGGGAATTCAAGTTACCTAAGGAAACTTTTATCATATATTTGCATTTCAACCTGAGATACAGTTACCTATTACACCGAAAAATTAAATCTTAAATCTCAGAGATATTCCTACCATAGCACACTGTTGCGGTGTGTTACGCAATTTCCACATGTGTCCTGGAGTTTCCCCAAGCCCCGCATGGTCTCCACAGGGTTTCTGAACTGCCTCTGAAGAATTCCAGTGGGGCAGCAAGTGATAGGGCTCCATGGGCCTCAATCTGCCTTTTCCCACACCCCCTCTCCCTAGATTGGTAGGCTGGCTGGCCCCTTCCCCTTGACCCCACCCCCAGAGACAAAAAGGGACGGGGGGCGGAGGAGCGGGAATTTCGTTCTGGATTTCCTAAAGTCTGCATGAGCTCTTGTGGAATGGAATAAAATCGGAACCTGAAACCCAGAACTGACTTTGCATCTTGCCTTCACCTCGTCCGGGTTCTGCAAAGAGGAACACTCCGGAGGTAAAAGCTGGCTTTTCCAACTTGCAAGGGGAGTTTCTCACTCACCGCAGCCCCGACTTGCCTGACCACGTGGACCAGGGCGAAGCTCCTGGGGAGAGTGAGAACCCCGACAGCACACTATCCTGCACAGGATTTATTACCTTTGTACAAAGATCCCAGAATTTGATTCTCAACTGGAAACACCAGCTCTTAATAGATCCACATTTTTTAGTATCAAGCAACCTGTGTTTTCAGGCTGGACATTTCAGGGGCTTCTTTGTGGAGATTAAGAGCCTTCAGCAAGCCAGTAACATATTATGCAAATGTTTCCACATACCCTGAAGCTGATGCAAAGCAGGAAATCCTAATACGGGCTCAGAAAATGATGTACAGGACAGCTTGTCTGTCCTGCTCTCAGCAGCACACCTGTACCATATAAGAATCTTCAGAGCCCCTATCACAAGCACTATAAAAGTCTGCCAGAAAAAGCTGCTTCCACACTGAAAAGTACTGTAAATAAGGTTATTAGATCCCTGCTCTTGTCAGGGCTGAGCATGCCCTTATGGGAGACCTGAGAGGTGGTACCAGCTGTACAGATGCAAATAGGCACCAAGCAGTTGAAAACCACTATGAAGAACTCAATTCCACCTCGTGAAGTGGTTCCATTCATGGTAGGAAACCTGGACCACAGTCACAGCTCAGCTGGAGGATGAGGAGAGGCTGGGGAGTGGAAGAAGTTGTGAGAAGGGGAGGGAGAGCAAGCGCGAACATATTAGCAGTTTGGTACCAGCTAATGATAAATCAGACTTGTTAATTACATTTAACATAGTTTTACTATAATAAAAAGAGAAGAATGGGCAATAGAGTCTTTCTACTCACAGACGTTAAGCTCCCATAAATTAAAATTGGAGATGAAATAAACCACAGATTGAATTATTTCCAGTGAATTATTTGCTTTTCTCTTCAAGGAATGACTAGGCTACAAATTAGAAGACTTAAGGTATTTTTCAACTGACAGATTTGTTCACTTTTTTACAGAACTCCTTACTCAAAATCTCCACATGTAGTAAAAAATCCCCGTGCTAGATATTCTTGGTTTATTATGCACACAAGTATTTGTGTATATGGAGTATCACCTCCCTCCCTCTCACTTGAGAGCTGTAAAAGTTGCATGTCCAGGTAAAACCAAAGTGTGAAAGGGTTTATCTAACACCAGATTATGAGCACCCTGAATTAACAGAGCAGAAAATCACTCTGTCTCTATGATATTGTTCTTAAATTACTTTCCTGTTTTAAAGTGGAAATATATATATATACATATAGATATTAATATATACTATGAGAAAGGAAACATATTTATATGGTTTTAAACAAAGCTTTGGATTTAATTCAATATGTTACGATAGAAATTTCTTTGTCTCACTGAAAGACTTAAAATGCAATACTATTGCCAAACCTTGGGGTTTGTTGTCTGGAAGAGGTAACAGCTTTCTTATGACAAAGACTTGAAAGATATATTCCTTTAATTTTTTTTCTCCCCTACTTCACGTTCACATGTGTTGAAACTCATTGCTTCTGGAAATGAAGATGCTCTGGTGTCAGCTGTAAAATCTGTATCTCACTTCCTCAGACAAGTGGATATTTATTGACAGGGTGTGAGAGAGAAAGAGAGGAGAGACTGCCTGTCCTGGAGCCAGTAACCTTGGTGAAGATGCAATGTCACAAACACCAAGCCATCATTCTCATAGATGTACAGCATATTATTTAAAGGGAAACAAATATCGGCCACTGAATGTCACTGCAAGGACACATCTTCTGCCTCTTAACTAAACTTATCAGTGCAGTGGTTTAATATGGTACCTTTTTCATCCTCCCCTCAAATTCATCTTACAGAGCAGCTCTTGACACTACCAGAGAGCAGTCAAGACTAAGATTTAGTGACGTCTGCTTCAAACAGATCTAGATTTATTGACATTTGTTGCCTGCTTCTTCTCTCAGTAACTGCACACAGGATTAATTTTAACCATTTCTTAAACTCTGGGGAGACCACGTGGACCAGGGCGATAAAAATCAGACACCTACATTAGTGCTACACTTTGGATTTCCACTTTTAATTAGAGGATCAGAACTTGAAATGCAATACCTTTAATACAAGGGGCTGGTTCTTCTGGAATTTGGATGAAAAAGGAACACACCAATCCCTTTTCAAAAGGAACTCTTTTGCAGTAGGAGGGGAGGATTTATACCTCAGTGGCTTACAGAAACATGTGATTAACAGCTGTACATGAAAATACTGCAGGAGGAAAAAAGCCTCATCTTTTAATAACCACTTCAGTAGTGAAATATTGCTCGACTAATTCAGTCTTTATTTATTACTATGACCTGTACCTTGTAATAACTTCTAAACCCCCAAATTAATACACTCTCTATGCTTCTACTTCTCTACAAAAATTCTGTCTTAGTGGCTGAAAAACAGAAATCTCTTTCCACAAGGATCCATGGTGGAATTATCCTGGTGTTAATTCTTATAAATTATATGGACTGACTGAATTAATGTTTTTCAAATTTAGAAGTGACACTCAGAACTCAACTACATAATGATATAAATGCTTGAGCTCATATACAGTATAGACACAGACATCTCTTCCCAATACAGAAAAAAATCCAAAACATTTACATCTATATTTTAAAAGGACAGATAGATGAATATAGTCTCCTGAATTTCCTAGCGTTAGGTAAAAGTATAAATTTGCAGTATAAAAGATTAGCTAAATGAAAAAGAACTGCTGGATATAAATTTAGAAGTCCAAAAACACCCAAGAGGCATAACTATAATTATTGCTGAAGGAAGCTGTTTAAGACCAAAAATACATTTCCATTAACAATCAAAATTAGTTTTGATTGCCTTTTTCTCAAGTTTTCAGTGAATAACCTTTGATGATAGCTCATGATAATGATTCATTAGAAAACAAGTAATTTGTAGTTCAGAAGCACGCACATTAAGAAAAGACTCAGAAATCATACCAATGAAAATCAAATGCCAGAAGATGCAGAGGACTTTTTGGAGAATAAAAGACTTCCCATCAGAGTACATCCTGTACTTGTGCATACATTTTTACAGAAGAATGATATTAGGATGTATTAACCAAAGTCATTTATGCTTTGCTTTACAAGATATAGATCCCTCCAAATTGTACTATCTACTCAATGTTGTCCAAAGTATATTGGTGGGAGAAGCACCATTGAGTACAAAAAGGCTGTAAAACCTGTGTGCAGACTACATAACAGATATACATCAGCTCAAAAGTTGGACAACAAAACACAGGGATTTTACAGAATTTCTACATGCCAGAAAAACGCACAGTTTATGGGAAAAGGCTGCAGTGTATCCTCATAACAATATAAATCTTCAGAACCCTTGTGATGATATCTAATTTACGTGGCTGTCACTGGAAAATGTGCCATAGTGAATTATACACAATACTAAGCTTAATTAAGAATAGTAACCTAGAGATCTTGATTAAAAATCATTTGCTCATGACATTCAGAGTCTGTAAAAACAATGATGAATTTATATAGCACACAGCAATTCCAAATAAATTATTCCTAGAAAATCAAAAGGAAGGTATAGATTATATAAGAAATTATTTCTTAAGATTGCTGCCAAGTTTTAACTACACTATCAAATACAAAGTACAAGAGTTGAAACTTGCTTTACATAAAAATAGCTCCCTAATGTTCACATCAATTCTTTCCATCTCCAAAAGCAGGCATTTACAAACTGTGGGCCGGGTCCCAGCAGGCGCTGCAGACTTGGATGAATTTCATCCGGCAGAAGTTCTCAGATGCGCTGCCATTCCCACCCCTACCACGGCACTTTCTCACTCTACTCCAGCTACTCAAATACAGGTTTTCAGAAGGATGGAACCACTGTGGGGCAGGGAGGGGCTTTCCCAGCACACTCAGAAGGGCAGACAGATGTTCAGTACCCTTCTGGCTTGCATGTGTCCAAGGCATCTGACAAAGGGGAGCCCAGCTACAGCTGTGTTTGTCAAATCTCAGAGTTTCTGTCTCCCTTGCTGCAAAACGGACACTCGGGATGACTAGGCTGTGTCATAAAACTAAGTCAAGGAAGGTTTGATGAGGTCAGATGATCCTTAAATGAAGGAGAGTCTCTGATAAATAATAATTTCCAATATTAGAATTTCTTCTTCTTAAATGTAAAGTAAAGGTAAATAAAATGTTAAATTATGAAGATCACTTGCATCATTTTATATAAGGGAAAAAGTCAACATCAGTATCCAGAAACATTTACCATTTTACCCTAGAGAAGTCCAGTCCCTAACTTCTTAAGCAAAACCCTTCTTCAGCTGAAGAGACCTCCTGAACTATACTTTTTTCAGAGAAAGACTTTATATGTAGAAAAAGATTACATAAATCATTACTACAACAGTAAACATGTAAATTCTGATCAATAAGTACTTGCTGCCCCCTCCCCCCAACACTAACAGCTGCAATAAAGCTTTAAATGTAAAGCTGAGCACAACCAGCCATAAAAGTATGTAAAATAAATGAGGATAACATAATGAGTGAATCCAACATTCATCTCATAAATATAACATAACGACCACAACTAAAATGTCAGAGAATCTAATAAATCAATATGGTAGGACAGAGCTATCTTTACGCATAGCATACATAAAAGTATATTTACATGCAGGCTTTTTTTTTTTATTTGGGTTTTCCTTTTTTTTATCAAGGATCAAACAAATATTGTAAGAAACTTAACTGCTTATTCATTATTAAAAATTTGATGTTGTTTTTATTTTGGTTTTCTTTACAACTGTAGACAGCAGATAACAATTTTTCCACATCAAAATAACAATTCAAATTACATTATTAATTAGCATATGAAGTAAAATATAAGTATGTATTCATCCGCTTGAATGGACAATTAAGAGATACTGTTTGAAAGAATTTCTACAAGAGCAGGTGGAGAATTTTGTATAAATTCAAAAATTTTTAGAAAACCAGATGTTTTGAAAATCAATTTATCACAGCACACATTTCCTTAAGATCATCTGAGAATTTACATCAGGTATTTAACTACAGGTTACATAGTTGTTGCAATACTAAATCTATTGTATCTGCTATTTTGAAAACCAGCATGCACAACAGTTGCAATAACAAACAAAACATTGTGCAGACAAGCCATCTTTATTTTAACCCTATCATAGATTCAGTTCCAAATTCAACAAGTTTTGAGTATTGTTGTATTGAGTATTTTAAGGACATAAACCACTGAGAGCCCACAAGATACAAGATTTACAAGATATTACAGCATATACTAATCAAAACCTGTTCTGTATCTCTGAACTGGACTTTTGCTCAATCTTCCGCATTCTCCTACCATGTTATTCCACCAAGTGCCACCCCTGGCACCTCAGTGGAAACATGTCCCAGTGATGCTGCTGAAAGGCACAAGATGGCATTAGAATGGCTGGGACACGGAGACAGCAGGTCAACATTTCCCTTGGTTTGCCTCCATCATTTAGGGAACTCAGTATGGGAGTAAAAGCCTTTCATTCAGCTTCAGCGCCACTCTCAAAATGGTCAGTTCTGCTGTTCATCAAGGTTATGTCCTACTTACAGAGCTGCAACACTGTTTTTACTGGAAGGGCTGTGCAATCAAATACACACCACGATACCACAGCCAATGGCCGCTGACTTCCAAGCACTCACACACATCATCCCAGGCAATAACAAAAACTTCTGTGTGCTCTTACAACCAGGTATCTCAAACAGCTGAGAAGGGAAAACCATGCTTCCATATTATAGCGACTTTTAAAAATGTCTAAGTAGATATTTAATCTAAACTAGCCATTAATTATTACAGCCAGAATTAAACACTAAGTTAAGCAACTGCCCAACCCTGCTGGCTCCTCTAGCATAGCTTGAGTTCTTTCTCAAGTATTCTGTGGTTTAGTGTCACTTACTATTGCAATGCAAAGAGGAGTAGCACTGTCAGTCACTTGTGTCCCAGACTAGTTAGCAAAACTATTATCAGATATTATCTGCAGTCTGGACACTGTGACAGTATCTTTTCAATACAACTACAAAGCACTTCCCAGCAGATTCTGCTTTACTTATTGGTCAGTGCCTTGTGGGGAAGCCTTACAGTGAACCTTACTCCTACTGTCAGGAAATAATTTACTCCTATAGTGAAGAAAAAAGATATAAAAGTATTTTCCACTCTCAGCCACAACTTACTTTGGTCAACCTGAAGAGCTGTGTAAGTGTTGCCACCTTCTAGACTTTTCTTCATACTGCCTTTCTCTCACAGAGACCACAATGGAACTACTTAAACATTTATCAAATTTGCCTTGCAACAAAAATCACTACACAGGTTAAGTAACTGTTCTTGAAGTTAGCAAGAGAATCAAATTCATCATCTTGTATCAAAGCATAAGACAGCAATTTTCTAAGGATTGGCTCTTTCCTAAGGAGAAAAGACACAAGAAAGTCAGAGACTGTTCAGTAGCACCCTGTATCAGATATGGGACATACAGAACTTGCCAAGTGGATCAATGCAATTAAAATGAGGTACATTCTAACACAGAATGGTAGCTAATAGGTTTTTCAGTAAAAACATAATATTGCTTCTTTTGATTATTAACTTGTTATAAGTCTGTAAAATATGAACACAAATTCATCTAAATGAACACCTTTAGTCAGTACACCTGATTAAAGGGAAGTCTTCATAGCAGGTCACTGCACTCAGATACAATGACACAGTAAAAAATAAGAAATCCTGACACTGGACCACTTCAGGGAAGATGTGAAAGAGATGTTGACAATGAAGTTTTGAGACTGACATTTGCAACCAGTTACTCTACTGTTCCCTATGCTCACCCATTGCTAATTAGTACTGACACACAAATCAAACACCTTTATCCAAACAAATCTAATGCAACTTGGGTTTATTTTTAAAATAAGAATCACAATAGTAATTGCTCATGTACAGTTGTTTGCATTTTCTCAACAAAGACTTTTCTTTTGCTCTAGCAGTCTGTGGCCATCACTGAATTATGAATAATCATAATAGAAACATATTGGACAATAGCACTGAAAGTTCACATCTCAAAGATAACTTTCCTGACTAGCATAGTTCACAGACAAACTCATAAACTACCTGAATTTTGACTGATCCAGATTCTAAAAGCATTCTTTCATTTACAATGTGTAACATACTTAAGCAAAGCCTGCACACAATACTACTCAAAAACACTACTTTGTGCCAGTAGATAAAGACTTTTTTACTATACTAATAGCTTTATTTCTCTATACTTCAACCAATTTATTTTATTTCAGCTGAGAACAGTGAAAACTTTCTTGTTTCTGTGAGGAGACCAAAGTCCTTTGAATAAAAACCTGGTGACTGCATGCAAATTTTCCTTCACAATGTTAACTCAAAGAAAGGGATTTACACCCTTTAGATCCTCCACAATTCACATGGCTCAAAACTTTAAATGCTACTTTATTTGTACCAATAGTTTAATGGTACTGTTGTTTCCAACACTGTTTCTGCACACTTTAATTTCTGTTGGGTTTGGAGGCGGGAATTCTGTAAAAAGGGCACTCATGGACAGAGGAAGCACAAAGAGATTTTCAGATGATCCATGGTATTCAAGTGTAACAAGTGCACAAATTAAAAGGCATCAAAGATTAAAGCCCTACCACATCACAAATAAACATTTACAGGTATTTAGATCTTAAATAGAATAAAAATTTTCAAATTACCACGACAGTCACATCTATTAGCCAACAGGAACAGGAACTCTACACTTGAGTTTCAGAATTCAACAAGTTCCTGGAATGAGGAATATTTTAGCAAATTAAGCTGCGTTGATAAACCAGAAGTGTCTAATAATGGCTATGAAAAGAGAAATAATGTGAAAATATGAGAAAATTTTTGATTTTCAGGAGTAAGGAGATAGGCATATTTGAAAGTGCAAATTCCAGTTTCATTGCCCTACATTTTGGTGCTTTACCAAAATAGCTAAAAAACATTCAAGAACCTATCTAGATCCTAGATCTAATTATAAATGGAAGATCCACCACACTGAAGTGCAAATGAAAATAACCATTGAAACTCTTATTGGTTTTTAAAAAGAAAAAAAACCCAGAATATCCCATATAGGTACATATAAAACAAATGAAGTCAGAAGAGAGGAGTGCAAGAGAGAACACTGCAGTTAAAATTATTTTCTTATTCCAAAAGGTCCAAGATTTGTGGCAAACTGGGAAAATAATTGATTCAGTTTTCTAGCCAGTTTTTCCCCAGGAAAAAAACAAACATATTTAAGCAGAGTTGCATAAGCATAAGTAACCACAGCATATGTTTTATGATGCCTCAGTAGAAAATAACATGAAGTCATATTTTTTGTGCAGAGGGGTAAAACTCCCACACAATACATATTTATATGTCTTGCTCTCTCCATAATTGGTTGTCTAGTGCACAGATCAAGTATTGACATAAAATCAGATAAGCATACATGAAGTAAAAGCCTGGTACTGAGTCTAACCTTTTATTCACTATACTTTTTTATATTATTTATATATATTTTCTTAAACATGTACACACTCTTCTTTCTGTTTTTCTCTGTTGTGTACACTTTTATCCTTTTTTTAACTGCTTCCTTTCATCCCTTCTCACCTACCTATTATAATGTGTTTCCTATATAATCTAAACATCTATAAGCAGTTTAGATCACAGGAGACATAAAAAGCTGAAACTATATTCCAGCACCCACAAGAGTAATGCGACTGCTCTGCATGCTCCAAGGAATGTCCTGTGATCATCTCCCCTCTGCTTCAAAGCACATCTACTTCTATTTCATTAAATTACTGGTGGTCTGAACAAAGACACATTGGGGCATAATCAAATGATAAACACCCAGAGGTTCCAGCACAACAAGGACATTATTAATATATTGTGCAAGAAGTGTTCAGTAACTTCAGAGAGAGCTTGGTGGGTTTTTAAAGCCTTACATGTTTTTATATCTTAATATCTATAAATGCATAGATAAATATAAACTACAACAGAAATACATATATATATATACACTTTCTGCAGGAAGCTTTTACATGTCATTCCAAATTCTTGCAATATGTTGTTTAGACAAATGCACAGCATAATTTTAAACTGAACTTGCCTGCATGCCCATTTCTTTCTTGCTCCAGACTTTTTCACTGACAATTTTCTTATTGCCATGTAATTATATCTAGCTAATAAATGAGAATCCTTTCAAGTTCAAATTGACTGGAGGAACCCTGCCTAACAAGAACAGTAAGTTCAGCTTCAGACTGACCAATGCATAAGGCACGGCTATTATTCTGACCAAATAATTTTCTTACAGAAATATCTCCTGCTTTCATTAATCTACACTTTTGGGTACACTCTCTGCTTTTCAGCAGTCATCCTCCAAAAGGTGGGTTACTTAAGAAACAATTAGGTGCGTATACAAAACAATTTGCAGGCAGTCTTACTCTTTCGGCTTCCTAAGTGAAGTGCCTTTCAAGGCTGATTTATAACACTGTCGTCTTCAGAAGGCAAAATAATTAATAGGAGCACGGACTTCTAATTTCAGTGACTTCCAGAGAAAGTGGATTTCATTTGATTTATGATGGCCGGTGACTTTGCATTTTATCAGTTCATTCACTCATTATTTATGCTGATGACCAATTTCAATGGGTCGCTATCATCTAACTCGCTACTAATCAAAGAGAATTAGGGTTCACTGCATTATTTAGAAGCCACTAATTTATCTTCAGAACAAGTATCAAGAATAGTTTGGGGCCTTCTACACTAAGAGGCACAGCTGGCAAAGTCACAGCATTTGTGTGGTATTACAAATGAATGTCATAGGGGCTATGTGCAAGAACTACTACTTTTTACAGAAGTTTTAAAACAGGCAGACTGTATAGACAGAAGACAAATATGAAACATTTAAACAATAAAATGAAACACTTCCCTTCTGACCTCCTACGTCAAAATATTTAAAATATGTGTTTTCTGTTCCCTTTGCAAGCAATTCAAAGACGCTTTATTTAAAAAATTCTCTCTCCTTCTCTCTGTTAACTAAATGGAAATCTTTGCACCAAAACAATCCTAGCTGGTATATTTCTCATTTTAAAACCATTAGAATATATTTCTAGATACAAGAAAATAGATCAAACTGAAATTTAAGCATACAAAAATTGAGTTTTATCAGCAAGCAATAATACCAAATCATAATCAACCATCTGAGGAAAAAACTCCCCCATAAGGGGGGTGGAGGGGAAATAGTTGCCTGCTTTGCTCTTGGTGAGCAAAGCACAAAAACCTCATTTCAGTATTTGCACTTTGCCACAAATGTGTCCTGTTTTCTGCAGGGTTTCTGTATGGCCCACCTCATGCAAACCACTCAGAATGTAGTTCCATCCTTGGGAGTAAGTGCATGACCTTTCTAAAGCACACAGGAAGCACGTGGCTGGTAAGTTGGCAGAAAGGCAGCACCCTGTGCCAGGTAACAGCTTTGGACCTTCTCCTTAACAGAGCAATAGTCTTTACTTCATATAATGCAAGTGTCAATTGCTAAGAAGGGGGAAATGAAACACTGAGTCAGAGAGGTACAGAAAAACCAAAAAGTAATTTACTGGGGCCTCCACTCACACTCACAGCAGTCTTCCTGAAAATATCATCCACTCCTTCTTAAAGCAGATGTTTGAAACTGAAAAATTAAAGATTTCCAAGGCTTCTCCATAATCCAAACACCCCTAGGGCAAGAAGAAAAATTGTCACCTTTCAAGCCAGAGGAGGAGTGGACCAGCATCAGTGTTTTGCACTTTTCTTACTCTCTCCCCATAAGCAGGTAGGGTGTCAAATTATGGGAAGTGATGAGATTCCAGGAGAAATTATCTTTTTTTCCCCCCCTCACTCTGTTTATCAAGGGATGTGAAACAGCCCTGAGCAGCCGCCATCCCCATGTGCTCCCTGGCACCGAGAGCCAAAGCCCTGGTCTGGGCTGGCCCCAGCTGCCCCAAGAGAAAAAATGCACACAGGGTCAGGGGTGGTGGCAGCAGAAATAAACCTTCCACCCAAGTGTCCCTGTGCAGGGACAGGCCCTGATGCTGCTGGTGTCTTCCCAAGTGAGTTTAACTGGGACTGTGGAGGGGTCTGCCACATCTTCCAAATTAAAGGTAAAAAATAAAACACTGCCATTTAGGGTAAAAAATAAAACACTGCCATATTCTAAGGGGAAAAAAAAGCCACAAATAAAACCAAAAAATCCAAACACACACACAAAAAAACCCCACACCAAAACACAAATAATATTGTATTATTATTGTTAATAATACAATATTTCAGACCATGTGTTTTTCACACTTCATAGAATAATAAAATATCCTAAGCTGGAAGGGACCTAGATGGATCATCAATATCCACATATAGACTCTCCCCTCCTGAAATACTGTCATTTACAGAAGTAAGATGTTTAGCAATGATTTCTGTCAATTCTTTAACTTTCAAATTTTCTTTTAAATAAGCCCTACATCCTATGCTGTTGGAATGGGGGGTTTTACCCCAAGCATGCACATATGTCCCACTGCCTGCAAAGGGTGATTCCCATACACTTTTGCTCATAGTCTGCGGGCAAGCCACTGGACATGAAAATGAGAAAGTAGAAGCTGAATAATCATACTAACACATGACACCGAGACAGGACTCTGGAAGGAAAGAATTAGATAATAATTATATAAGGCTACCAGCTTTATTGGATGAAACTGGTATTTTTGTTGCCAAACAATAATTACCAACTGATTGAAATTACTAAGTAGCCATTCAGATTAGTGTTCATCAGAGTTTTGTTCACATAAACACAACATGCTCATCATACTAATGATCTGAAATAAAACCCATGACTTGGCATAGTTTTCTGCACCATAACACAATTTACATTTCATTGCTAGCAAAATCAAGCTGAAACATTGCAAACCAGTTTGTCTTTACACTGGTTTGCATTTTCTTTGCTGTCAATGAGCATTTTAAAGGATTTTTCTCAAACAGGAATTTATTCCTAACTTATGACAATTAAGTCACTTCTACTGGTAAAAATTGACTGTATATTAAAACCTCCTATCTAAATTTCCTCAATATATCAGTAAGGCTAAAATATCTTTTTTTCTACTAACAAATTTATTTTTACAAAAAAGGAAGTATATCAATGAAATATGTTTTTTTTTAATTCAATGGTAATTAAAAATTAGAAATCTTCAGTCTAAACAGAAGACCAAATCCTTAAAATTAATACAAATATGAAATTGCATAGTATGAAAAACATTCTTGCGTATAAAGCTCTCCTTGCAGGAGTCAAAGTGTAGAATTTTTTGCGGCCAATTGTTTATTTTAAAGTTTTCCACTTGCAGACAAAATTCATAAATGGTCTATGACATATAAAACTGCTTACACACTTTAGAAATCCATTTCTATAGCCAGCCAACATTCAGAGTGCATGAAAATACCCTTTATCTATAGAAGCTAACGTAGAGAATACCAGTAAGAATGTGAAAATGGAAGGATGGTGAAAGATCAGGATCTTTGTAGCATTTGCATCATGTGCTTATTACATAAAAGAAGTCTAATTAATCTGCTCCAAGTATTGAGAAAGTGAAGTCTCCTGAATCTCTCATTCATACAGACAATATAATAATTTATAATTTAGGAAAATCCCAAGGGCAACCTCAGGAAAGAACACCTATGTATGTATAATATGTCACATGAACCTAGAAAAAAACAACCCCCACACTAGCTTTCCAAGGACCAAATTCCTTAACAGAGAAAAACAATGCAAGACAAAGGTATAAGAAATAGCTTAGGTAGTGATCAAAATTAAGAAATTATTTTTTCTGTGCTGAAAATAAATCACAAGACCTACATGACTATGTCCACTAGGGCCAAGAACTGAACTACACATCAATAAAAATAGATATATAGGAAAAATGCTCAAAAGATTAGTCCACATCAACTGGGGCAGCAAATCCATGAACATTTGCAAAGCCCTTAGTTGAGTGCAAATGATCTTTATTGCTCTGGAATTTCCACACATACTTTCTATGTGTCTCCAAGACCATCTCATTATGATGCACAAGATACATCACAAACCATAATTGGATTAATCTCAGCAAAAGAAAAGTTTTACACTAGTTAAAAAATCCTAGATCTTTTAGAAAGGGATATGTTTCAAGACTGAAATTCATGTCTTAGTTTTGTGCACTAGTACATCCTCCAGACTCTGAAGAGGTCTCCCTTACATGGACATATTTCTAGTCATTGTTTGTGATAAACCCTAGAACTCCAAGAGAAAACAAAAGCAAACACACAGCCCCTGAAAATACCCCAACCAACCAACCTCAACCCAAAATCTTAAACACAAATAAACAATCCCCAAAACCAAACAAGAAAACCAAACAAAAACAAAACAACAGCAACAAAAAAACCCCAAAAAAACCCAAACAAAACCACCAAATAAACACCCCAACATTTTTAAAGAAATGGGTTCAATAGGGAAGAATGTGTCCCCAAAAGAAATTTAAATTATGCTTCTCAAAAGATATTACCATTTATTTCCTGATTTGGCACATTCTTAGAATAAATTTTAAATTCTGCCTGATTCAGATTTTTTAGAAACAATTTTTAGTAATTATGCATTTTACAATGCTATGAATTGGCATCAAAACCTCACTTTCTATATTTTTCCCTCTAAACAGATATTTTACATTCCCAAAAACTGAACAAATACATTTTTAGACTCTGATAGGACCCCTTCAAGCAAGCAGCTGTAAAACTTCCATTGTTCATGAAATCCTGCATACGTACATCCCCAAGTCCCCCTCTTCCATTCAATATATATGAAAATGCAATTTACTGTACGTCAAATGAAAAATGCAGTTTTCAAATGCATGACAACAGGTGCTAGTTAAATGATCAGACACTATTTGTTACCTAGTCTCTTACTCTCATTTGCAGCATGATAAATTGCATTTTAGCAGAGCACTGCGATCTAAGGGGTCTTGACATGCTTTTATTGATTTGCATAGGTTATATGCATGTATTCCTGTTTGTAGGCAAATAGTGCCACGAGTAAATTCAAGTCACCGTGCCTCTGTTTCAAGAAAATTGCAGTCATCACAGGGGAGCCAAGATGGAGTGAGGTTGGGTAAAAGAGACACATGCAGCCCATTGGAATCTCAGAACCTCTATTAAGATTTATAGGCTGCAGGATTCTTTTGGGCTTCAACATTATTCTTAGTAAACCCTTTCTGTCTTCAGCTGTTTATAAAAACTGGCAGCTTTAGCAAAGACAGAAGCTTACGTTGTAGGTAGCACAATTTAACATAATAGTGATAGCCTGTCCTCTAAATATCCTGATACTGATTTTGAAAGAGAAACAGTGCATACCTCGATTCCCTTTACCGTAATTTGAAAGGTTTTCTTATTACTAAGCAGTAATCTTCCCACCTGCATTTCCACACCACTTTGTGGTCCCCATTAGTGGAGACTAGTTAATGTATCTGTCTTCTTTTACTTCTCAAGTCAGGCAGTATCATTATTCCCCTCTTAACAAAAAGAAAAGTATCCTGCATAGAAAGTTCATATGCCTTCCCTATGGGGTAAAAATAACAGCTCTAGAATTAGGAATTGAAAGTTCCATGCTGGTGTTTTGTTCAGGGTGTGAACGCTGTGATTAGTTTGGTATCAGCACATGCACACATGCCAGCACTCAGCCCATCAGCTGAAAGGAGAGCTGCTGCAACATCCACAATGCCCCACACAGGACGATTATCTCTACCCACGCACACACAACGTTTTGTATCACAAATGTGGGAGCTGGCATGACACGCTGAGACTGGTGTCAACCTATACAGCCTGCTGATCCAATCATTTCCTTGTAAATTTGCACATTACTGATAAAGGTTCAGTTACTGGGGGAACTGTTAATCTATCAGGAAGAGGATTTAGACTTGACAGGCATACTTACACCTCAGAGTATTCAAGGAGCTCTTATTTATATGTTATTTCGGCACTTAAAATTTATTGAAGAACTGTTTCAGTGTGGTACTTTAGTGTTAATTTTGATGGAATTCAATAATTGTATTCTTCTCTCCATACCACAAAACTGAAAGCCAATTAAAATTAACTCTGATTGTAAATTTAAGCTCTGAAAGGAACATACAACAAATATTAGGAAAAACATGGGATAAAATTAAGGCAATACAGAATGTTGCACATCAGAAAACATCCTAATTTGACTTGGACACTTCCATTCTTGAGTTACTAATAAATTCTAACTAGAACTAGTGCAAGTGGGCCCCAAATAAATTCTAAAATAATTTCCCACAGTATCAATTTTATTTGCCAACAAGTTTCTTGGTATACGCAGATTCTATTGTATGTTTCTCCACAAAGAATACAGACTACAGACTGTTTTTACAGGGACTATAAAATTTAATGGATGAACACATCAAGATGAATTCCAAAACCATTTTTGCTCACTGTCCACTCAGCATATGTTTCCATACAGTTTAGCAGATGAAAATGATGTACTGACTGAGGAGAGGCACAGTAGGGTAAGAACTATATCTAATTTAGACTTAAACTGAGAACTCATTATTGAATATGATGTTTTTTAATATTAAATCTACTTGGGAAAGCCATGATGAATAAGGGAACATTGCTAAATATTCTTTTAAGTTGACACAGAAAACTGTCCCCATTGATATATCTGTAACAGACAAATGACTATCCCATAAATTTATTTTCTTGGTGTTATATGCTTTTGCTGAAGTAGTATTTATATAGTTATGTCTAGGAGATTCACAGGCCAACTACCTTCACTTGTGTTTCCACACTAAGCCTTCAATCGAGACAACTGTTTGTGGAGTTGCATGACAAGCACCAACACAGAAATGAGATGACTAGGAATTCCTTTTTTCTTAAATCATTATTGACATAGATCAGTTTCTGATCTGGTCCACCATATAGCCCTACTATAATAAGAATGAAACAATTGAAGGACAATACAAGTGTAGGAGAAAGTGTCACGGACACCTGTAAGGCAGCGCTGCTCATCAGATTACTGCTTCCTAACTTCCTAAATTTTCAGCGACAAAACACACAGAGAAATACTTACTGAGGAATAAAAAGATTACAAGTGCATCGGTGGAACAGGAGAAAACAATGACCGAAGGAAGATGGGAGAGTAAAAGTAAATAATGCAACATCATAATGATAAGCCCCTGTCAAATCCTATATGCACTATGTATCAGAAGAATTTCAAAAGGAAATTTGAAGAGGTAAAATGAGGTGGCTTCTTAAATGCTTTTAGGGAACTAATAGGCAGCACAGTGGAAAGAATACATTCCAACTTTAAAACAGTTCATATAAAATATGTTTATATACTTAGTACTGAATTTATTAGAACATATGTTCATATGTAAAGGCATGGAAATCTCTAAGCAGAGCTGCAGCCAACAACTGGACATTCACCCATAAATGATGAGATAAATTTTCTTTCCACAGTTTCTGAGTATTGGGCAAATTAATAGAATTTTTGTTGTGATATTTTTCAAATCATTTATATACCTAAGTCACTGTCAATCAGTTTCTTCAAGTCATTTAATAAAAGAGAGAGCAGCAATATCTACAGTGCCCCGAATGAATTCTTGCCTCCTGAGTTTCACCCTCAACATCCTTCTTTACTTAAATCTCCACAAATGGTACCACTCTGTCAGTGAAAACAAATTCTGATTTCAGAATTATCAATATTGCCTCCACTTAGCCTCTGGGCCTCAATCTCTAGCCCCACGTTCACGTTCATGGGCAGCCTACAACAGCAGGCCTATGTTCTCCACTTGCCAAAGGTTTTGCCTATTAAAGCAAACTTTTAGAAAAAAGTCATAATTCAAAACCCTTGATTTTTTACTCAAGTCATTGACACAGGCTGGTACTAAAAAAGAATATCCATCAGTCCCCAAGCCTACAAAAGCATTTCTTGTCCCAAATAGAAAAGACCAGTTTGTCTGTCCTTCCCATCCAGGAGACTAAAAATAAGCTACCAGAAGTGGCCACAAGCACAGTGCTTTACCACAGGGAAAGTGTCCTTTCAGGCAAAAGCAGTTAAGCACATCTAGAACAGCCCAGCAACTTGACAAGACAGTAACAGCTACATAAAATCAAAGCACAGAAAGGTATGATATTAGCAAGTATACCAGCTGATTTCTCCTTAATTACAATAATCCTCATGTTAAAAAGAATCTATGATCATTTTTATCTGTAACTTAGCAAAGAAAAGAAAAATCTAATTTTCTGTACCTTGTTAAAACAACGTTTGCTGAAAAAAAAATGTGGGGGAATAAAAAAAAGTAGAAAGTGGGTTTAGAAGTTTTTATATTGCAAAATTCAAAAGCCTGCAGAACACAGAAGGGCTCTTGGAATTTCTTTCTAAAGGCCTTGTCTCTGGTAGAAATCACCTATTTGTATGAACCTCAGAAAATATATGAAAGGTTATTCAGTTCTGCCTAATGAGAGGAGAAACATTTAACATTTTTGGCATAATACTCCATAATGTTTCTATACAACATCCTCACTAATACTTCAAAAGCAATCAAAAATATAAGAAAATAATAATTAATATTACAAATCACAGAGATGAACAAATTAGAGTAAGTGGCACTATGAAGTTATTGGTTTTCTCCTCCTCTTCTGCTTTGTGGAGAGTAAGATAGGATTGCTTGACAAACTATGAATTTGCTGGTGTGAAATACATGAAAGAGGATCATTTCCCATCGGGGATGTGTCTGTACAGGGAATGCAGGCCTTTACACAGGAAAATACATTACTGACCACTGCATCACCTTTCACATTTATGGTACTTCAGAATCAGATTTTTCCTATTTTTCTGCTTTCTCCTCCCCTTGTTTCAAGGTCAGCTTCCTACAACTTTAACAAAACCTGCAGTGCTGTAAAATTTTTTTTTGCGCTTAGAAAAATTCCTGCATATGAATATCTGGAACACACTTGTTGTGCAAGGCTAAGGACACATAGGAAAATTCCCAGAAGCCTGGCAAAAACTTCAGAAGCAGAGTGCCTCGCTCATGAAAATATGTGGGAAAACCTTTAAGCACCATGCCTTGCTATAAAAGACTGTATTAATTTCTATGAAAATTGCTAATAATTAACGTGAACTAGCACATTAAAAAAAACCCTTTTGATAAGAGTAAGCATTTTATAGTTGTAGATGACCACCACAAAAAGCAGCTCTTCATCATGAATACAGGATTGTTAGGTACTTGTAAAAGTAAACTTGAAATTCTGTTGTTCACCATCACAGAAGAAAGTATAAAAAAAGGTCAAAGAAACTTTAAACTTTTTGCAAAGATAAAATGCACTCCTCCAAACCTTTTGGATATCAGGAATTAAAATCTTATGCAGGGATAAACACTGCAATTAACATTCAAGACTGAAAGTTTAAGAAATTCCTGGAAAGGTAACAATATATAAAGGTATTTTCTCACATAAACAGACAAGCAAAAAATCAGCATTAAGTTAAATCTTCAAAAAGGTAATTCCATGGATCAACTGGGTTTTCAGGGCTTTCTTTGCACATTGAGACCATTATATTTAAAAGCTTGTCAAATAAAGGCACACAGAGAGGAAAGAAAGTAGCCGTGTCAAACCATACATGCAAGCTCACCCTATCTGCATGTTTTAGTAGCCCTCTAGCTAAACCCCACTCCGGGAAAAAGTGTGTTCAGCAGTATTAGAGCACACACATTTTGTTTGTGCTTATTAAATAAAAAGAAAGGATCACCTTCAACCATATTAATGATGGACTGGTGGATGAAGGATGTCTGCAAAAATTCACAACATCTGTTTGCTCCACTCTCTTCTCAGTGTGCTGCACCTATTCCTCATGCTTAATGATGCTCATCCACTCTGCAAGTTTTACGAACAAATGTGTGTTTAGCCACATTCATCATTCTGAATGAGCGTTCTTGATGAAGCATCCACTGGCCTGTTTCGCTCTTTCTGCTACACTTTAACAAATGACAACTGCTCTACGTATTTTTCATTTGTTAAAAATAAAAAGCTAAGTGAAGAATAGGCCCAGCAAATTTTTCTTTTACTCCTCTGTTAACTTTACTGGAAAATAGAATACAATATGCATTTAAACGGCATGCAAGTTCACATGCACAAATCTAAATGGTGCATACAGATGGATAGTATTTTAGAAGTACTACACAGCAGAATACAGTGCAGCATAACAGACAAGCATTCTATCCCACACCAACAGGAGTACTTCCATCTTCTTATGAAGGTGATGTATTTCTCACTTTCATCAGATTGGGGACTGATTCTGTGATGTTCACAATGCCTTAACACATGACATTTGGCATCTTTTGGTACCTGGTCAGCAATACATCACAGTGGGCATCAGCCTTCTATTTTCCAGCTTTCCTCCTTTAAAGCACACCAATATTTAAAGACATGTTTCCCAGAAAATGTGATTGCTGTAAAAGTCACCCTAGAAATCAATTGTGAATAGCAATGCATGTCAAATCTATGATATTTTTTCCAATTAGGAAAGAAAAACAAACCTCACTCTAAAGAATATTAGCGAGTAATTGGAGCAGAATAATCAAATCTAATACAAAAATGTGCTCAGAAAATTTTACATGTGGAACATCTAAATTCCAGAATTTACACCTCACAATTATTTCCATTAGTATGCAGAAAAATTAAAACATCCATCCCAATACTCATTTTCTTAGGCACGTCTTTAGGACATTACTTATGTAGTATACAGTGGCAGCTTCTCAGGCTCATCTTCCAGTGGTATTTTCCATGTTTGTAGAAATTTTATAGATTAAATGAGGGGTTGTTTTCCACAGCTTAATGCTATTTCTTGGCTTTGTGGATTGTGCCCCTTTGGGTCTGTACTGGTTGTCTGCACTCATCTCTATTAGATCCAGGAGGCCACTGGGTGCACTGGATGAGGCAAGTTACATTCTAAAATATCAGTGACCTTTGCTATGAACAATGTTTATTGTAAGACAGGCATCTAAGTATTGTGGTTCTGGTTTTCATGTTACCTTTTTGGTAGTGGGGGAAAGGTTGGGGGGGAAAAGTGGATCTCGTAAAAGAATCCTTAAAAATTCTACAAAAGGTTGCCTTACGAGAAGTTATACAACAATTTGTGTTGAATAACAAACTTTGTGTTATTGAGTTACTTCAGTTCTCAATGAAATAATTATGGACCAAAAGAAGAGAAGGAGAACATTTTGAATCTTGAAAAACATTCAATTTTGGGGGGAAAAAAAACACAAAAAAAAACCAAACCAAAAAAAAAAACATCAGAAAAACAAACAAACTGCCAAAAAAGGCATGATAATTCAGTAAGGAGATATAATTCAGGGATCAAAGAAGTAGAATTTCTGAGATATTGAAGCTATTTAAAAATTATGTGGCATCTATGAATTTTTGAAGACAATCAACAGATACAATTATCCAAATAATGTTTTACTAAAGCAGACAAAATTTCTCCATTAAAACCATTCTCTTAAACATACTATATTGGCATATACTAATAAGGTAACTGAAATCAGCATTTCTTCTAACAAATAGAGTCTTAACATTATATGCCAAATTATATCAATTCCTTAAACTTATGGAATGGCTAACACTCAACTAGGCAATGAGTGGCGAGGAACTAATCACCAGAATTCAGACTTCCACTCCAACTTGGCAATGACAGCATAGCATTTTGGTAATACACAAATTCTCTACAAGTAAATACTACACTAACAAAATGGTTGGGCAGTGAAATGCTACTTTATCCTGTTCATGAGACTACACATAACTTAGAAAGTATCAAAACATTATTAAAATAAAAAACTAATTGAAACCCCCAATAATTACATTCTGTTTTAAAAATACTTTAAAGTAAAAACTAGCATGAGCTCACTTCCACTTTATCTGAAGTCGTTAAGACATATTACCCAGTAAAATTTCCACAAAGCATAATTCGTAGCAAGTTATGTTCCATTAAAAAAATGTGTGATATGGAATACACATAAAGATGTACTCAAGTTCAAGAGAAGTTGTTAAAAATCAGCATGCAGTGTTGCACCCTTCACAAATTAGTGCAATGTGAAAAGAAGATCATGAAGTTCAAAAAACAATTTCTTTGGCAAAATGTAGCAAGAACTTCCTGAGATCTCTCAACACAGATTAAAAAACATGGGCATAGGAAAACTAGAAAGTAAGTTAAATGAAATACATAAAAACAGAATTACTAAAATTTATAAGAAATTGCAACCAAGTCTATTCAGGCTCCTCTGAGGTTCAAGTACTCAAGGAATCCATTACTAGGCTTAACAGGAAATTGTCCATGACAAATTTATAAACTATATAGAAAATATTCCTCTTCAAATAAGTACAATAAACACTGCAACAGAACTGATAACAGTGGCATATTTTTGTTATAAAAATGAATTTGTTATTATAAAAAATGTATAAATTATAGCTCCTTAAAAAGAGTGCCTCTGATCATTGTGTTTCAGAAATTAGGGCTCACAGAGGATGTTTTTTAATATAAAAAATTAATTCCCATTTTTTGCTAAAAATGATTTTTCTCTACTATAAAACAGACTTGTATCTGAAAATAGAAAAAAGGATTCATGCAAAAATAACCTCAAGGGCATCATTACAGAAATACAAAAAGTAATTTTCTACTAGAATTGTAAAGTGCATTTGCAGTAGATGTTTAAAAATACAAAATACATAAAACATACAAATGAATGGGATTTAACACAACTGCAATAATTTATATGGTATCTTTATTTAAGTGACAAACTTCTTGGGAGAAGGGGGAACACACCTTTAGGTAATTTAAAATTAGAGCAGTATTAAAATGTCTTTTGTACAACGTAGATACACAACCATCATTTATTCACAAGAGTTATGTATGCAGAGAATCCTGATAGTTTATTAGACTTCCTGAAACAAATCAGGAATTCTGGAAATTCTGTCCACAGACAGAATGGCTCACTTGACAGAAAAAAAGAATTAAGGGGAGCAAAAGAGCAGCACTGAAAGCACCAAGCACAATTCCATAGCTCCAGGAAGCCCGGCTGGCCCCGCGCGGAGCAGCAGCGAGCGCTGGGAGCTCACATCCCGCACACCTGGGCTGCAACATCCGACTCTGCAGGTGCTCCCAGTCACTGCGCCCTCCCTGCGTGCCAGGGGAGGCTACAAACTCGCAGGGCAGGTGCAGACCCCGACAAACGCCACCTCCAGCTGCACAATAGGTCTCAAGAAACACATCAGTGTACTTTAGAGAAAATCGGAGCACAAATAACCCATAGATTACTGCAAATTACTCTGACAAAAATAAGTCCAAGCATATCTGACAGTAAAATTACACTCTCCTCAACAACAGTATCCCTTAGGTAATCTCCCTTCTCTCCCCATCCCGAATGTTAAATTGTCTCTTAGCTTTACAACAAATCAAAGCTAAAAGCTGCATGCTGGCAGCACTTCTTTTCATCTTATATAAATTTTATTTCTTCTCAATAGCATCAAATGTGGTATACTTTATGAAAATTATGAAAAGCATCACAAAGAAACAAAATGTAAATGATACAACATTTCAAAGCATATGAAGGGCACTGTTTCTCCTATCTACAAGAACATCAAATCATTTCTTCTACTGCAATTTGAGTTCATGCTTTTCCATGGCATCAACAATGATAAAACAGGTATGGGATTTGTACTTCATTTTTCTCCTCATGGAAGTAAAAGGGTTAGTGTACTTTACAACCCTATTAATATGATGATATCAGCTGAAGACAGTGCTAAGTCACTCATAAAATATTAAAGACAGCGCCTAGGACAAGATATAAGTTCTTTAAAATAGGTCTTGTGCTAAGTCTTACCTTAACTTCCCTATGGACTGAAACAGAGGTTCTATACAAGTATTGTCCCTTTGTACCTTTTTCCATCTTGTATATTACCTTATTCAGCAAGAAAGGCAGCTCATTACTTCAATCTATCTGCATCATCAAGCTGACACATGGTCATCTTCCACAGAGAAAACACCAAAATATGAATGGGGACAGGAGCTGTAAGGCAGGAGGTGAAGATCTGCTGACAGATATCTGTGACTTCTTTAACATACACTTCAAAATGCAGTTTATGTATCCAAAAAACTTAATGCTGATACAACTCCATATCTTAAAACAGATCCTTTAAGCCTTTCTTCTCCTTATAGCCAGATATCATTTCAATCCAGATGTTGCTTTTCATATTTTTGAGTTATCCTTTAAAAACATTCCTCCCTTTTAGTCACAACTGTGCCTTCTCAGTTTCCTCCATGGACTCTCAAACTCTATTGAGCTCTCTTTTCAGAAGGGTCCTGAACAAAGCAATACTGGATATGTATGGCAACAGAGGAAAAAAAATATCAAGTACAATTCTCTGTATAAGGTTCCCAAAATTTCACTGTACACTACAGATTCTATCTAATTCTATATCCCTGACCAATCACTTCCCCCCACAGCTCCTTCTTAAGCTTCTTACCCCTGTCCAGAGACTGACTGTGCTAGGGAGACAGTTTAGAAGCCGTCTCTCTGATGTGATAACTAAACTTTCACCAGTCTTCTGATCTTTTTCCAAGTTCATTTTAGGCTCTACCAATCTCTTTGTGTCACTTCCTTCCCTCCACAAGTGACCAGGATTCCTCCAGTTTCATATCTTTTAAACAGTTTGCTGCTTCCTTCCGCACCAAGGCATACAGGTAGCTTTGTCAAAGGTCCCCAGACATATTGAAGAACCTGGACCAATTCCATTTATTTACAACTATGAAAAAGCAATAGATAAAAAAAATAGATCTTTGGTATTGGGATTTCATAGTGGGATAGTAAAACACTCATAGCAGGAGGATATATAGCAAGTAGTTCTGTCTGGTTCAGACAATACAGAGGTGAACCAATGAAAGACTGCAGAAACTGGGGCTCTGAGATCAAGTGTTGTGTCCTAGTGACAATACACAAACCCGGCTTTATGAAAGGTTTGTCCATCCAGTATTGAGAGCTTCCCTCCTTAAGCTCATGAGTTCCCTGCTGACCCAAAGAAAAGCTGAAATTACAAATGACTTCTGTTAAGATATTTAGAGAGTGCCAAATTAAGACTTTGGTCTGCAACTTTCATGTAGTCTCCTAGTATATATGCAAAATACTGCAATAACACAATCATGTTTGTTTCTGACATTCCCCAGTTCTCTAAATAATAATCTGCCAAATAAGAATATGGGATGAGAGGGCACACATGTAGATGAAGAACCAGAATACGAGAAGAAAGGGAACCAGCTGGGTGATGAAGACACAAGAAACAGCCAGGATGGGGTAAAGATCCTGGGGACTATTGACCCTGGGACGTCTCAGGCCTCAAGACAAGTACAAGAAAAGCTGGATGTGTTAGTGAAACAGTGAAAGAGATCTCACAGCTGACAACCAAAATGTCTAGGCAGTGATAAAAACCTGAGGAGAAGACTAAGAATATGACAGAAAAGGCCAACTTTTCCCAAAGGGTTTTATCCCAACTCCTCAAAAAAAATTAGGACAAAATGCAGGGAACACGATCACATTTTTCAGATGGGCTGTCTATCAGATTTCCTAACCAGAGCTAAAAAAAATCACAGAGGTCTGACTGCTGTGAGTCAAAAAGACCTCACAACATACAGTCCAGGAAATAAAAATAACAAAATTAAGGCCAAAACTGATGAGCAGTATGATGTTACCTTGATCAGTACTGCTGCCCATGAACCACCTAATATCCAGAACCAAGTGAAAAGCCACATACCACAGGGGGTCAACCTGCTCTGTCCAGCAGATATAAAATAAAAGACAGACAACAGGAAGTTTCTAAGGTGAAGATAAATCCAAGATTACTAAGCTTTACTTGGGTTAGTTGAAGATAACTGTGCAGTTAATTCTCCCCATCTTCTTGTTGATACACAGCCATAGAACAACGTCCATCAAAATAATCCTACTATTGAATCCTACTATCCACTTAAGTGCTACTTTTCCACAACTCCAGGCTTGCCTTGCTCAACATTTGGCAGGGTTGCCCTAGCAGCCTCCAGGACCTCACAAGAGAAGAAGAAAAAAATATAGAATAATGTCATCTTGAATCACAATCTGTTCATACAAATATATTTCTAACAATATATTTTATAATACTTTCATTGATTGCCACACCATATTCTTAGATGAGAAATGTAGTAACTTTTCATGTGTTCTGTGGAAAGAAACAAACAATTTTTAGCATGTTCAACAAAATTTCCAATGTGATTTACTTAATCTTAAAACATATTCAGATCCATATTTCACAACACTTTCAAGTAATGCAACAATTTACAGATTATTTGAGAAGGCCCAGCAATATCCCCTTACAAAAATTATGCCAGACATCCTTCCAGCAGAGAGTCAAAAGACAATCCTCACAATATTGAAGTCAGTATAAAATAGTTCTTCAAAAAGATTGTGTTTGATAGTAGCATTCAGGGGAACTTTGTTCTGATCCAGTTATATTGTACAACCCTATTTTAAAAAAATGTCACCATGTGAATCTAGACTGACACACATAAATATTTTACACTGACTAATAAAAGGTTGATGTAAAAAGAATAAATATTGTGTGTGCTAGAACCAGCCTCCACTTTAGACACAACTGAGTTCACATCTTCTAAATAGGACATGTCAGCACTGTGTAATCTTGATGAATTCAGACAGACCACACACCTGTAATTGAGTTAACTGGGCAAGAAACATAACTGGTGCTCAGAACTTCAGCCAGAAATGCTGTTATTTGGCAACAAGAAAATTACACTCAAAGAATTAAGTTTAGCAGAGATGCTTTGCGTGTTGGTCCATCTCTTTTATTCCTTTGAAGTGCCAAAGTATAAATATATTTGAGAAAACCACTTGAATACCTAAATTTAATTTCTTCTGCTATAATTTTATACTTTCAAATCCTTTTTTATTTTATTAGTCAAGGACAGAAAGCAAATTATTTTCATTACTGTAATAAATGAATTGGCAAGAATTTACAATTTTAGTGCTACTGCTGCATTGTGCGAAGAGTTATATTGCACAGCTTTTCTCCAGGATAATTTCTAGGGTATGAAACCTAAACCTTGACAATGCTGCATCCATCTTCTGAGTATATATGGCACAAGTACAACACATTCTCTTAAGATGGATTTAGCACAAAAAGCTTTTCTTCATAATAAAAATATCTCCAATCATCAATTTCTCATACTTTGCCTTCCAGGTACACACACACTTTAGACACTGTGTTTACTTTTTTCCCTTTCACAAATTGTAATTCATCCGCTCCATATAGCAAGTAAAGCATTATGTCCAGCTGCCCTGCATGTCCTCCATTTCCATTGGGATATTTTGCTGAGACAGAATTTGAAGACTTTTGGCTTTTAGAACCTGACCAGAACCATGGGTGGGTTTCAGTAAGTCCATAAATCTCAGAGATACCTCCACAAAAGTGCAGAATCTTTTTATCTATGTTAACTGATTTCAATAAGCATTAGCTCACTTTCTCAAGCACCACACAGCAGATACACATTTATTTCTTTCTGAGAAATTTCAGACAAAAAGCAGAAACCCTTATTAAATATAAGGCCTGGTCTACTCCTGGCTGCTGAGATGTAACGTAAGTCTGATCTGTACCTGCAATCATTCAAGAACATTATTTTATAATAACAAAGCTGCTTCCTGGTCAATGTAAGTCTGTACACTTTGAAAAAAATAGAAACCGGAAGAGACATTTGTTATGGAGCAAGAAGCAAAGCAAAACTAATCATAGCAAAACTAATCAAGAATACAATTATATAAATGCAACTATTTAAGAAATGCATTTTACTATTATCTAAATAAATTTTCTACAGCAGAGAACTAAACAAAGAAGTGTGAAGGTGTTCTCATCTCAGTTTGTAACACTCAGAATCTGCTTAAATGTGTATTAGTAATTTGTTTCAAATTAAACCAACTATTCTAGTCTAACTTTTCAAAGAAAGATTAACTCATCTCATTTCCTCATAATATCACTTGTAGTCTTCAACTTTATACATCATAATGAGTTTAGAAAAGTAAATTACAAAACCAACAAGTAAGGAGGACACACAGCTATCACCTGCTCCAAAGAGCTGTTTTATGGCTGTATTAATATTTGCAAAGTACTTTGGATTCACACACAAAAGCAGCCATGCACACAAGGAATATTACCACTAGGGAATGTTACAAACACAAGGTTCTTCCTTGAGGCCCTACTCTGGCTTTAACACTTGCTCTTGGCTCTCATTCAGTCAGCCCCAACACTTGAGAAACTCATTGGAGCTCCTTCAGCCAAAGATAGAGAAAAGGCCATAGAGACAGAACAGAGCATGGGGCCATGGTTGACATCAACAGAAAAGACTGGGGAAGGGTAAGATTGCTCTTGGAACTTCTGGCAAGAAACTAAAAAAGGAAGAGTACTGACATGAGAAGAATATGAGGCACAAATAACTCAGCTCTTGGTACGAGGTGAAAAAAGGGTCCAGAGAACACCCAGAGTGCTAAGGAGGGGGAAGAAAGTCAGAAAGATCTCCTGGCACAGGGAAAGATCGTTCAACAGGTTTAAAAAATGAACAAACTGTCAGGTGTAGACAGAAACATGCATAGAGCTGCCTGTATAATGAGCTTGGCCTAATGTGAAACCACCACAGCCCTAAGTATATGCACACCCAACAGACAACTCACCGCTAGAGTAACATAACAGTGGTTTGGATTTTTTTAAAACCTGTTGAAAATTACATTACATATCCTTTCACAGTATTTTCTTTTACAATACAATCACATGAACACAAAAAAACCCTCGTTAGCAACCTGTTCAGTAGTGAGAGCATGAGACACTAGAAACAGTTTTCTTTTTGAGTTCCAAGTTGCAAATTATCACTGTTATAGGAGGGAAGATCTCCCCAGACTCTTGTAGCTTCTTCCTAGAAGAAAAAAAACAAGAATGGCTGGATAGATGACATGCTTCTGAAGATTCCAAGTCATCCTTCTTTAATTCTGGAAGAGTCCATTAGCATTTATTTTTTATTTGCTCTTCAACTTCTGAGTATGATTTGTGAAGTATCAGAAAGAACATCAAGCCCTCAGAACCAAAATTAGGATCTCAAAGCCCAAGGAGCCAAGCACACAAACAATGGGAGAAAAAGGGAGCAAAGTTCTAATGCAAAGATCTGAATTCCAACTGATAGCCCTGATTCTATAAGCACACCCATGGGTTCAGATTCTTTCTTTCACAAGGAACAACAACAGGATCAAAGTCAAAGACTACTAAAGACAGAAGCTCTTTCTTTGTATTCAGATTCAAAACAAAACACAACATCAGAGAAGATAAAAGGGAAACATCCCAAATAAACAAGGCAGGGCTGGGTTACTCCTTCAAACTCCTGTGGGTTAAGACATGTAACTTGACAAAGAACATTCTGCAAACACAAGCAGATGTGTTTCTCTTAATTCCCAAATAGTGATCAAGACAATCCAAGCCTTGTGAGTACAATTATCCACAGTATCAGTAAAGGCTAGGGTGGAATCTCCTCAACCTAAACCTGCTAAAATACACAAACAAGAGAGAATACCATGCCACACAAATATCTGACTAACTTATTTTGCATGACTGAACCACAATTTTTGTAACAATTCCACTCTGCTCGACCTTTATATCATGTTCTTCACCTTGGGACACTGTGTCTTATTTGCATTACAAACTCTTTGCAAGTCACTTTGGCTCAGAAAGGGTCTTGCCACTACAGGCATGCAGCAGTCCATACTCAAACACTGCTAAGCTGGCTTTTCTGGGGCAAAGATCACAGGCAACAGCTGCTCCTCCCTGAACCCTGTCAGCTGCAGCTGGGCATCCCAACAGAACACACAGGAGAGTCCCCCCATGCTCCAATACAAACCAGGCAGCCCAAGTCACCTTAGTACAAACAAGACATGTTGAATTGATAGGGTATACAGCCCCAGTTTTCCCCAGGCCAGCCAAAACCAGCCCTGAAAAACACATGAAAAGGATAGTATGAAGCCAATGATCTTTTAAGAGAGACTGCTTCATTACGTATTTCTGCTACAGAAAAACCAAACAGAAAATCAAGACACCATTAAGGGAAAAGTATTTTTTAACTTGACAGTGCCATATGGTTTCATGACAGACTTGCAGTCCAAGCTGTGTTTATACTACTCATTTGTTTTTGTTAAATATCATATATTGAAAAAGTAAGTTAAAGATGAAGAGATATTCCTTACATCTCCCATTGTAGAATGCAATTTGTAAGATGCATTCATAAATTTATAGAGCTTTTTTTAAGATCTAATCTGGAAGCAAAAGCTAGCTTTGAGTACATCAACCATCTAATATTGTCTGCTCAAAGGTGACTTGTCAGAGACCAGCCAACAAAGCTAAAGGTAAAAAACTGCTCCCTTCAGGATGCATCCTGTTGTTAAAATGTCATTGTTTGCATAATAAAGTACTTCATGTCTTTAACCTTTGGTGTAAATATTGTAAATTATATTTCTTTTTCTGATAATTAAACTTAGAGTGCAAAAGAGTGACAACTAGTTATAAAATCTCATTTGCACTTACCATCCATACTGCTTTTAGAATGAACGATAAGGCTTTTAACTATCTTCAGCTGAGAAATACTGTTTATAATAGAAAACAGGTTTATACCTGGACACTTTAATGAATCATTGAAATCACTGTTTGTTAGACTAGTCACAGAATAATCCCACTGAAGTCCAAGAAATCTGCCCTAAGAATTATACAGCAATGCCAGGATGGGCTGCAAAATTAGAGTCTCCATGATCCTTCCTAATTATCTAGGACTAAAATAGCATTTCCTCTTCAAGATCTCCACAGTTATTTCTTCAACCATTGCACAAGTCAGTAGTTCCAGGCCTGTTTGCAGGCATTGCCTACACTAAGTTTGCTCATGATCTGTAGTCAATCAACTACAGATTTGTCATTGTGTAACTATAATTTATCCTCTGGCACTTCCTTAACTTTTTACCTTTGTTCCAGCAACACCACTTTGGGAGGACAGGGACTCTTTACCTTCAGACATATGCCTAACTGGTACAATTGCCATTTAGAAGAGCAATTACCAAATATTTATTTTCAGGCAACTCTTCACAATGCTTGTATTTCAAACAAGGTTTGCCCCATACATGTCATACAGTATGTAATATACCTGTTATATGATCTGCATCTTTACATGCAACTTTTAGATAATTATGAAAGGTTTGCTGTAATTGAAGAGAGAAAACAAGAATCACTGACTTCAGACAAGCACATGAAATGCACTGCCATACAATGACTTTTCTCAGAACTCTATTAGAAAGTGCCATGACAAAATTTCATTTTGTAATGTCCCAATTTAAAGCATCATCTCATACAAATCTTTAAATGTGCTAATTGGAAATCCTCACTATGTACAGAGAATTGCTTTCAAAATGCCAACAGTTCCTCTTTCATCAGAGTACTCAATAGCAGGAGAAAAATACTTTCCAAAATTCAAAGCATTTTGATCTGGTTCTGTCAAAATGCTATGTGTTCTCAGTTGGTAATCTCTCTTTAGTCAAAATGCAACTATTTTTGTTTAGGATCGTTTCCTAAATATCATCTTCAGAAGTTAGGAACAGAGAAATAGTGAAAAAAAAGAAAAAATACTATTGCTATGTTACCATACTACCTACCAGGAACCTTAGTGTGAACCTGTAAATACATTTCAATCTAAATTTAGATAATTTTAAAAACATTCAGTGCCAAAGAGACACCATATGGCTTAGTTTCATTAAATGCATATCCACTGAACACTAGGATTTTTTAGGTAGCAGGAAGGGGTATCAGTAGTTAGCAACTAGCTATTAATTAGTAGGTAAAAAAGAGCTCCTTACCAGCTTTTCATTTTTAAAAAAATATTAGCGCCTCTCAGACTTTTTCCACAATAAATAGCTCTGTCATACAAAGAATATTTTTGACTCGGTTCCCTATCAGCAGTCATAGAATGATATTGTAAGGGATTTATGGAGGTCACCGTGTACAAATCTCATATGAACTGGGGCCAAAAACAATTTTAAATAAGGTTTCTACGCTATTACTTTAAAAGATTAGTTAACCTGTGGAATTGTTCAGCCATGTTCTGTTGGTGGCTTCTGCTCCCATTTCTGCTTGGTACAATATCAGTGCCTTACAGTAAAAACAAGCAGCCTGGCAGCTCCTCCTCTTTTCCAACTGCAATTACAGACACTGAGACTCATTTCTGCAGTGAAGGCACCAGACATCTGTAGAAGCAGCAGGCAGCAAAGTGATAGAGCCAGGAGTGTGCAAGTTGCCAGATGCATATGGACAACAAGTTGTCTGCAGCCTGAAGTGTGAGAATCAGCAGTATTTAATCAAGGAAATATTAGAAGAAAGACTTAAAGCTGAAGTAGCTAACAGTTTTGCTCGGAACAAAACAGCAGATTGCTGACACGACAGGGTCTCTCTTGAGCGTGCCGAATCGCAGCAAATGGAGCAGAAGACTGGCTAGTGGGTTGTTACAGCCCAGATTTTGTGTGAGAGGTGCTACACTGTACACCTAAATGTGGCAGGATGCTTGCCCTGATGATAAGCCAAACCCACCACTGAGTTACTGCTGCTAGGCTAGGCCAGACATGACAATAGGAAAGTGGATAGAAGCCTGGCCAACCCACTGGTCTTCCCCACTCTCAGCAGCACACAGGCCTTAACAGAGGTGTAGTGAAATCATATATGGCAGTAGATATCCCAGCTGTAGCCATAACAATTATGAATCCATACAACATGAAAGCTGTGTCTCTGACTTTAATGACCTTAGATAATGCTGACTAATGATGTAAATCAAACATTTACAGTCATTTTGGGGCACTGCCAACATCAAATTTATTTCTCTCACTTTTTCCAAAGCAGTAACGTTCAGCAATACAAAGACTGGGTTTGTGTGCTTAAATCCTTCATTCCTTACCCATTCCCTTGCATCTCAAAGTGGGTACCATATAGGGCAAGAATTATTCTTTCCTTCCACAGATGCACAAATAGAATCTACCACCTCAGATTTACATAAATGTATGTATTTCCACTGCTGGAAATAACACAAGGCTCCCAGATGGATCAAGTAAATCTAGTAAGAAAATGATCTAGTCTTAAATACAAACTTCTGTAACACAATGTGGTTCCAGAGGTCTTAAACACCAGAGTTCCCAAGAGACCCGAGTGTCTACAGCACAAGCACAAGCAGTCTCTTGCTAATATTATGCAAGTAAAGATGAAACTGAATGACCAACATGTTGTTGGACAACTTAAATGAGGTGGAGAAATGACCAAAGGCTGCACTCAGGATTAGATTCTATGATACCATTTCCCCAGTTGTTCAGTGTCTTGCCACAGCTTAGTCTGTTCTGCTGCAATTGATGGCTTTTTTTTTTTTCAAGATCATAATCTAAAACTGGATCAGTAAAACAAACTGGATTAAAAAAATACATACTTGTATATATTGAAAGATATAAACATCACTGTAGCAAGGACTGGTGATAAGATTTGACACCTTAATCCAATTTCATCACTGGTAAACGATGACTGGTTTACAAGCATTAAGCTAACCATGACATGAATGTCATAACTGAAACCACTATTCCTTAGTTCTAAAGAATTCAACTGAGCCACAGTTGAAACTACAGAGAGTCTTCCTCACAAACAGATATTAGCAGTGCAAAATTCACTCAGTATGCTGCACGGCAGACCTGCTGGAAAGCAGCTTTGCAGAGAAGGACGTGGGCACCCTAATGGACCCCAAGCCGAAGAGGAGCCAGCAGTGTGCCCTTGCAACAGAGGCTTACAGACTCCTGGGATGCATTAGAAGATTGGCAGCAGGTAGAGTGAACTGAGCCTTTCCCTCTGCTTAGCAGAGGTGAGGCCACATCTGGAGTGCTGGGAGACATGGACACACTGGAACACGGCCAGTGAAGGGCCACAAAGACAATTAAAGAACAGAAGTGTCTTTCATGTGACAAGAGACACAGCTGGGACTGTTCAGCTTGGAGGAGGGAAGGCTCAGGGACATCTTATCAATGTGTATAAATACATCTACATGAGGAGGAAGAAAAACCAAACAAAACCCAACAAAATAAACAGCTGGGTCTGGAAATTTGAGTAGTTTTTGTGTTTGGAAGGTAGTTGGCAATGCACAATTCTCTTCATTTCTCTGCTGGCTACCTACTCACAAGGACAGTGAGAGCTACCTCACAGACATAAGGAAAACACAAGGCATTCCTATGTAGTTGCAGTGGTAACTTCCATATTATGATTTACCATCTGCATAAAGAATGGAAAAATCGGTGATTTCACAAACAATATTTGCATCACTGACAGAATACACTTGATTGTTCATATGACATGATTGAAACAAAACTAATTAAGATAATTATTAATTCATAAGCTTCATTCCTCCCTTCCAACACTTTCAGAGTTCATTTAGTCCACAGGACATCAAGTGAGGCCATGCTGTCACTACTGCTCTACACAGATGGACTTTTAAAGGTGGCAAAAATGCTAGTAAAAGTGGCTGTAAGTGTGGAGGTCACACTTTGCTGTGCAAAACAAGAACAGACTAAGATTTTGCTTGAAATAATAACTCCTGATTTATCTCCCTTAATGTTTCCTATTTCAGTAACTCCATAGTAAAAAATTACCACAAAGCACGATTCCTGTTCATTAATACTCTAACTTTAGAGCAAATGAAAATTGATGTTCTATGCTACATTTATTTTATCTAGGTGTCTTCAACAATATTATCAGGGTCTGATACTATTTATGAACTTTTAAAAAATACTTTATGAAAAAATCTGTATCTGGCCTAATTAGAGACTACAAAATTCCTTAAAAATAAAGAGAAAAAAAGGCAGGGAGGGTCAGGGTCTTACAGTCATTACTAACTTTATGTAGAACAACCTCAAGCAGTAATATCTTACTCTCCATTTAGGATTTGCTGATTTCAAGTGAAACCACTTGCGAAATTAGGTACTAGCAAATATTGAAGTATTACAATTCAATCCTAATAATACTGCATTTTGGAATATTTCAAGAGAGAAAGACATCTCCAGAAACTGCAGATTAATTGACTCTTAAAAAAACTAGCAAATCCTTGTTAATTCATCAGCACACTTAGACAACTATTTCCCTTATTTAATACATTGGAGAACTTTATATTTTAAGTTTCCAGTATGATACTCTTGTGCCTAAAACACAAACTTGAGATTGCTACAGGTTTAAAAATCTGAATGCATTTAAAATATGGAAAAATTAGGCTTTTCCTCTTTATAAAAGAACATGCCTTCATCAAATGAATAATTTAAAACCGTCAAGTCATCATATATTCCATTAATCTTTCTATTCAAAACACATATTAGCAATGAGACATTGTTATGAAATCCTTAGTAGAGGTTTAATTCAAACAAACAAACAAGTTTTTATGTTTACTTTTATGAAATCTTGCCTAGATGAAATAGATCAGTCTTTAAAATTAAACAGCAGGTTGTAAAAACTGCATTTACCATATTGTGAGGCTGTTTGGAACCATCACAAATACAGGTATATTAGATTTTTCAAGTATAGCAGATCAAAGTACATTACATTAGTTCAAAGACACTGCATTATTCCTCTTCCCATCCACAGCATACTATGTGAATCCTTGTCATTATATCAATTTAATCCACTGCCATATTTTAGGCTACTGTTTGTCTAACCAAATGAAGAACAGAGTAGCTGGCATTTAATGTGACTGCATCACTTTTTCCAACCCGCCTACTTTAAAGAAGAAGTTTGTTGAGTGCACACAATTCTCTTTACAGATCATTTGAAATGCATAAACAATTCCAAATGCAGAAATAACAAAAACAATAATTTGTCATTTTGAAATGCTGAAACGCTTGGAGGAAGATTTGAATACAGTACACTCTTTTGTTTGTAAGCATGGTGATTTGCCAAGCTACACCTCACACTGCACTAACCCTGGGGCATTCCAGTCACAAACACACTTTGATCTGCTGTGCTTTTGGATTCTCTCTCAGAGGGCTCTACCTTTCTTGACAATCCCAGAGGGAAAATGCAGCCTTGCATTCTTTCCCTTCTACCACTCCAAAACGAACACTCCATATGCTTGCTGCTAGTTCAGCCTTGCACTGTTTTTCCACAAGCTTGTTTGTATAATAATGACAGCTGCAGGATTTTTCAGCTTGAAGTTGTGAATTGAATATATATAAAAAAATAAAATAATATAAAACCCCCATACACTACATGAGAAGCGAGAACTACAGAAACAGTATTACTTCTGTATGGTTATTAATACATACAGTGAAAACTGGAATGCAGACACAATTTTGTATTGGTCTGTCTGGGCATCCTATTTTAGAGGGGAAAAATATAGTTAATATTTACTTTATGATACAAACAGTCAAGAGACAACATCAATAGTTAAGAAAGAAGGCAAAAGTCAGTGGATAGTAACTGTCAATCAGATCTGTGTTTTCACACATCTGTACCCAGATCTGCTGAGAAAGAATAGGTTTTCCAAAGGTTTCAAAAGTGATATGAATCTATTCTAGAATGCATCTGTATGCATTAATAAAAATTATAGTTATAGCAGTGTAAGGTGGTTTTAGTGTGAATATCTACTTTAATCTTGTTAAAAATACACAGACAACATAAGGAATCAAGCAGCAGCTTGATCTGGCACTATGTGGTTTAGCAGTAGTTCACATGTTTGAGAAAAAAAGCAAAACAAAAAGGTCTTTTGTCCATACTTCTCTTCAGACTTGGTAATTGAATGTCTTTATCTTTGTGTTTTTAATAACTTTAGACATCTCCAGCACTCTGTGGACATATTTCATTCAATTCTGTTACCATGATAGTAAAGAAAGTAAAAATTGAGGGGATTTACAAGCATACATTAAACCAACACTATTTCAACTTCCTCACCCCCACACTACTCCCCGTTCCTTATTCACCTATTCCTTGGCAATGGGCAGTAACTGTACTACTGGGAAGGAGAAGAAAGCCAGCCCTGGAACTCTTATCTGGATGGTTCCAGAGATTCCTTGTCATTGATTTCTTGCTGCGGTCATGTACCAGCCTTCAATTTCCTTCTTCCATAATGAATACTGGTGGAGAGTACAATAGTGATGAGGAAAGAAACACCAAGTGTGCTGGTTTTCATATTCACTGGAAAAGCCCTGAACAATATGCCTCAGAGTCTCAAAAGTATCACAAGAAATAAGTTAGTAATGACTAAAAAAGTACAAACAACTCTCTTCTGGGGAGAGTTTGGCTATTTGGCTATTGATATACAAGGTCTTTTCCTACTTCCACTAACCAACAATAAATAAAATATTGGACACATAAAAAGCTCTGCTATAAGTGCTTCACAAAATTTCTACAATAGCCTAAATGCCCTAATAAAACCTCCAACAAACCAATCCAAAAAACCACAACTAGATATACCTAAATTCTATGGCAGCTCATAAAGTTGAGCCATATTATTTGATACCATTTCTGAAAAAAAATAAATCTCTATTCTTAAGATTTCAATGTACTGACAAGCTGAACACATTTGAATACATGTCTAGATTTCAAGCAAACCTGAACATGTGCAAAGGGAGCACCCCTCCATATATGGCTGGTTCACTTTCTCTCTCTGAAAGATCTAATACTTAAGAGCAAACCAAAGCATTAAATAAGATTGAATAAAAGCAGCATTTATGCACATTCATGACCAGCAACTGGATGCACGTAAATGATAACAATTTCACTTTCCAAAACCCAAGAGCAGCCACTTTGCTTCCTGACTCAGAGTGCAAACCACATAATTAGATTCTTTATTTAAAAGTAATCATGTAAAACCTACCAGTACTCCCATCTATAACAGCATTAGCAGCATAACTTTACAAACATAGACAAGAATTAATATGCTTATTTTTTAATACTATCTAATGGAAGAGATGGAAAGCAGAAAAAAAAACCTCTCTAACAAAAATCGAACGCTTGAAAATTGAAAAACGCAAGATGCCAAAAGAGATTCTTCAATGTCTCAGCCATTTACTGAAGAGATCTTTTCTCATTTGCTGATGACTTTGGCAGAGCTGGTTTTGTCACCAGTCACTCTGTACTTTGTTTAATTATGCAGTACACCAACAGAAATGTTCTTTCTGATTGCATAAATCACAATGCTTTGACACTAACCTCAATAGGGGCTGCTAGAACAATACAGTGAGCGCTATTGACTCCATCTCTCAAGTCCACAAGGTGTATCATTTAGCCAAGAGTGATAATTAGACACAGAATATACTGAAAACTGTCAATAGGCATGTCAATAGGAGGACTCTTAGCATCTAGCATCCAGTGAATCAATGGTGTTTTTTCAGCTATAAAATCAAGAAAATGATAGCTTTCAAATGAATGGTAGAAAGGAAACACGAGGCTCCTCAGGGAGGAATAAAACAGCTCAATTTTCCTTCAGTGAGTGGCTCTCCAACTGCCTCAGTCAATGGAAAAGGTCACAGAACATTACTGCAAAATATCTCTGAAACAAGATGTACAACAATGCTGGGACATGACATGAAGTACAAGCACACTACAAAGGCCCGTATATCTCTGACCTGACAGAATTAAAGCATGGGTCAGCAGATGCCAGACAAGACAGGAATTGAAAGACAATGATTGATCTGTGTAGAAGAAAATATGACTGCCTGTCCATATCAAATATGTTATGTATGCATGAACAGGATTATATGTACAGTATGCTCCCTCCCCTCACAACAATTTTTAAAGCCAGAGTCTTGCTTTCTTTTTTTAAATTATTTTATGTATATAATTTTCAGCTGAAGTCCAAGGAAGATATAAAGCTGAACCTTTTACTACATAACTTTTTGTTGACATATTCCTACTAAAAAATGTACCAGGCTTAAACTGATCCTGAAGTACCACTTGCATATATCTTTCTATGTGATAGAAAATATATGTACACTTCTGAATACTGGAAGAGTAGTGACCGGAAGCCATCTTCATTCACTCTGAACTCTTTCAACTAAACATTTTAGTTGGCAGAGAGAGACAAAGGATTCCCAGAGCAAAGCCTGCTCTGAGAACCAGCACACTTTTTACAAGGCCTGGTTCATAACTGCAGCTGTGAAGTAAACATAGCCTCTGTACCATGGTTAGTTGGAATGGTTAGAAATTAAAACAGAAACAAGAACTACAGTGCTGACAGGACAGAAGGGGGGAATCAGAACAAAATCAAGCAGGTGAAGAATTTCGAAATGGACACAAATGTAATTGTTTTCTCTTCCTTTATACCCTAAAGGAAACTGTCTTTTAAAAGGTAGCTGCTTAGTAGCTGTGCAGCCAAGACTTTATATGATACCTATCTTAGGACATTCAATGCACTTTTTACCCCAGGGAATGTTTCTATGAAAGTATAAATGTCCCCCGAAAAGCAACTGCTAAGTGGTCCTGTAGCATTCCATACCTCTCACTGCTTCACTAATTGCCAGATCCTTTTCTTAGGTAATTGACAGCTATACAAAGTTATCCCAGGATGTGAAAGTCAAGCTTAATTCTGTTCCCAGATAAGGTAAAGTGCAAAACCAGTCATAAGTTAGAATCTAACCCATGCCCTTCTGTGCTTCTGAGCTCCATATAACTAGGATTTGGGAACAACCACATTATCTCCCCACTAAAGCCAGAAGAGGGCATGTTCATGACTCAAAGAGGGAACAGATCTGTTGAATAAGAAGCTGACATTTTTACACTCAGCTTTCCATAAGAGCTTTTTGTTATCAGTGTGTTTCCTTCATTATCTGAACCAGAAATATACAAAATATGAAGCCACAATATGAATCTTAAGACTTGTTGACAGAACCAACCAGACAGAATAAAGTAGATATTCTTCTGCCTTTCTTGGGCTGGAAGATCTTGTGCTGAATAAAAGATAAAACTTTTTTCCCCTCCTCCCCTCAACAAACTGCTATGTGAGAAACTGGAGCTCAATATGAAATGAAGTGTCTCATCATGGAGGTGCTAGTAGGGATGAGAATGCCACCAACAGTAGCAACAGCACTTCACAGGACAAAACCAGTTAGGAATTCAAGAAATAATAGACAAAAATATGACTACCTCTCATCTGTTGAAAACACAATTTTCAGCATAAACCCTTTGAATGTCTTATATTACTTCATTCTACCAAGCTTACTTGCTTTACTAAGCCTTCCTTATAGCATTAGATTAGCCTTACAACTACCCCAGGAATCAAGGAGGGGCCCCTATGCTTCAAACAGAATGTGATCTCAGGGAAATATCTGTTATGAAGTATAAAAATATAAGATTTCTCCTTCATGTGGATGATTTATAAACTTTTCCTTCATACACTTTTTATAAACCTTGACCAAGACACTGACAAAGACAAAATCATTTCTGCAGCACACAGCTACCCACCTTGCAGAAATGCAGCTAAGGAATCCCTTGGTTTTTTTGACATTTTCATGGCGCCTTCCAAAACCCCTAACAGATCAGAAGGACAAAATAGCTGGCAATTTCAGCTGTTCTAACAATATGAGTAATCTCGTTCAAATCTTCATGCAAGAGTTCCACGAATGGACAGAAAATTCAAACCCAAACCAAGCAGATTTAAAAAAAAAAAAATACCACAACAGTATCATGTAGCAAGA